>PVIH01022201.1:0-27798 GCA_004025045.1 Sigmodon hispidus | reverse complement strand
TATTTTCTTTGACTGATATATCTATTTGAGCTACTGAGTCTTCCACTTCAGAGATTCTATCTTCCATCTCTTGAACTCTGTTTGTTATGCTTGTATCTGTGGTTCCAGCTTTTTTCTTCAGGTTTTCTATTTCCATCTTTGCCTCATTTTGTGCCTTTTTTATTGCTTCTATTTCAGCTTTTATTTCAGCTTTTAGTTCAGCTTTTAGTTCCTGGCATGTTTCTTTCATAGATTTGTTCATCTCTTCCAATTTTTTGTTTGTATTTTCTTCTATTTCTTTAAGGCTATTTTTCATATCTTCTTTGATGATCATCAAAAAGGAATTTTTAGTGTTGCTTCCTTCTGTTTCCTCTTCATTGCTTAGTTCAGGTCTTGTATTTGTAAGATCGCCACTCTCTTCTGGAGTTACCATGTTGCTCTTTGTATTATTATGTAATTTTTTGCACTGATGTTTGCCCATGGCTTCAGTGGTTCACGATTAGATGGGTCCTGGTCAGTTGTGGCACTCGGGCTTGTGTGCCTCCTGTCACCTCTCTGGGCAGGGTCTGAGTCTGTCCTTCAGAGACCCCAGAAGTTATCTGTTCGCTCAGTTTGAAGTCGAGGTGGGTAGCTGTGCAAGTTCCCTCAGCAGCAGCTGTGGGTGTGGTGAGAGGCAGACTTTATCTGCCCCTGCTACAGGGTGTGCTGGGACTCTGCAGACAGCACCTGGTCCCAGAAGCAGAACTGGAATCGATGGGAGCTCAACTCTCCCTCCCTGGCTGGGATATAGGCGCTTGGGCCTGGTGACCCCTCCTCACCTCTGGGTGAGGTCTGAGTCTGTCCTTCTGGGACCCCTGTAGTTATCTGTTCACTCAGTTCCAGGTTGAGGTGGGTAGCTGTGCAAATTCCCTCAGCAGCAGCTGTGGGTGTGGTGAGAGGCAGACTTTATCTGCCCCTGCTACAGGGTGCGCTGGGACTCTGCAGATAGCACCCTGTCCTGGAAGCAGAACTCTATGTAGATGATCTTAAAACTAGAATATCTTGCCTTTTCCAAGGTACATTCGTAACTGAAAATAATGAGTCTCCTTATTGTGAGATTATAAGATTTAGGAACATGACATTTTTTTTTTCTCAAAATTGGGAACTATCAGTTATAGTCCTGTTATGTTCGACAATAGAGACCTGACACTAGGTGATTTCTGTGCTTGCAGAATATAGGGAAGTGAGTGGTGTTAGTGTTAGCACAGCATGATGGCAGGGCCTCAGAGGCTTAGTGGGCCCAGGAAGTTTCCCACAGTATTCCATGATGTATGGTAGCTTGAAAGAAGAGCAAGAGCTGTGTCCACAAGGGAGAAAATGTTCCAGATGCTCCTCCTTATATAGATAATGACTTCAACAGTTGGAAGCTAAATATTAGTTGGAAAAGAGAAGTAGAAAGAGGAAGGAGACAGAAGAGTCTAGGGAGGACTTCACAAGCTACATCAATCTCTGGGTTGGACTCTCTCCTAAAGGGAGAAGGAGATAAGGCAGATAGCTCCAAACAGGTCAGCTATCCTGTGAGACGCAGTAAGAAAGGTGAAGAGAACAGTCTAGGAGGCATGAAGACCAATGGAGACAAGAGGTTAGAAACATCCCGGTCTAAGTTGTGTTTCCAACACACCAGGAGGTGGACCCAGCATGGGGCCAAGTTGGGGCAGCCACACGCTCGCACAAAGGTCACGCCCCCGCAGGCCTGGCTATGTAGATCTGTGCCCACTGCTCTCTTAAAAGAAAATGCCCACGTGGAGACCATTCTCCTCCTCCTCCTTCTCCTCCTCCTCCTCCTTCTTCTTCTCTCTCTCTCTCTCTCTCTCTCTCTCTCTCTCTCTCTCCCCCCCCACGTGCTACAGGCTTAATAAACTCTTGAGTGGTATCTGATGGTATGCATCCTATCATACGCAAAAACTCAACATAAGTGACTGGAAGAATGCACAGAGGGAGAAAGTGGAACAATGACAGTGAATTTAGATTGTGGAGATCGGGGTGTCTAGGGAAATGTCATAGCTGTGACCAGCTAGTAATAAGCTACAAAATAATAGTGAATGTAATCTGAGACAGGGTAAACAGGGAACCGCTTCACAACCTGGATGGTAATAACCCAGGGACCAAAGATGTAAAATTTAAAATGAAAGGAATTTTGAAACATTCCACTTGAACACTAGGCAAGATGTAAAACAAGTTTGAAGACTGGATCCTTTGGGGAGTGGTTTTTACAAAGATAGCCCCTTGTATAATTTTAAAGCCCATCTAACTGCAAAAGCCACTTACTACATAGAGGGGTGTTAACTTTATGTGGTTGTCGTAGATTTACTTGCTTATGGAGAATGTTTTTTTTTTCTCTCACAGCTGGAATACTCTGCCTCATTAATCTGTTCTTAGTGTATGGTCTGGAACATCTCTACACAAATAGTAACTCCACTTCAGAATACTGATATCACCATAGGAGCAAAGTGTGATACCATCTATAGATGAGGAAGCACAGCTGATTGTCTTCACACCCCCAACCATCACAGGTCTACACAGAACCTCATCTTCGCCTTGTGACAGAATACAGGTGAGTCAGAGAATTCAACCACCAAAGAAAATGGGCTCTACCCGACCCTAACCACCTTCAAGAACCACAGTTCTTGGTAAATTATTTTAGGCTAATGAGGACAGTGTTTTCAACTGATACTCAAGACCTATTAATGATTTGTGAAGCTGTCTTGGTGAATAACAACACACCTACTTTGAAAATTGTTGTGAAAAGTTTCTGGCCCAGACTTTCTGGGCCTGAACCGAAGAGGTTTGACCAGCAGTCTGGCAATCCTACAGAATCATAGAATCACACACAGTCCCACAGAGTAACATAGACACTTGTATTATTTTTATGCTGATTGACCTAAGGCCCAGGCATATAATTTGCTAACTCCTTCATCTGAATTCAACCCATCTTGTACAGCCATGTGGGTCAGTACTTTTCCTTAGAGCAGCATTTCAACTTCTTTCCTCTGTGTCTTCTGGCATCTGTGTTGTCTCTCTGGCATCTCTGTGTTGTCTCTCTGGCATCTCTGTGGCATCTCTCTGGTATATCTGCTCTGCTCTGATATTTTCCCAGTCTGGTAGCTCTGCCCACACTGCCAATCAGCCTTTAGCCAATCAGCGTTTTTATTAAACTAGTAGGCAGGGCAAATATTTACAATATACCATAATTCCACTACAGAAAATAGCTTGGAAAAGACTAGAATAAAGTAGAATAGAAAATGTTAAAGCGCCTAAGACCTAGAACAAATGAATGTTGGGGAATCATCAAGCATGGCCAGAGGAGATGAAAGATGTATTTAGTAAACAAACCAAGTAAAAGGTAAGGAAATGAATCAAGAAGCTCCCAATAGCTGTGCTCAGCACACATGAGGATGACATAAGAGGTGAAACTGGACCCTGACCAGGCCTTTGTATTGAGTTATGAGCAACAACTAAGAAGTTAGCACATTTGTCCACAGGAAGAGGACCACAAAATGCTCTTTCTCTCAGAAGCATCATAACAGCATGTCTGAGAGCTGTGGAGAAGGTTCACTGTATTCTCTAGTCTACTTGCCCCACCTATATTTTCTGCCTTCTTATTGACCAATCAGCATTTATTAAACTAATACAAGTGACCAAACTTTGCAGTGTATGAGAATATTATCCAATAATTAATCTCTGCAATACCTAGACAGCAGCTGCAGGTACCCACAGACAAAGAATAAGTTATTACACAAACTGTCTTCCTGATGCAGGACAGCCTGTGTAGCAATGCTGTCTAGATCTCTCAGAGCTTCTATAATAGTGTTATTGCTCTGAGTGTCCATATATTAACAATTTTTTTGACTCTCAAGGTCCCTAAGTTGTGTGCCATGATTTTATTTAGATAATTAGTACTCTTACTCAATTTCTGTGCCCTGAATAGGAATTTGTCCTGTTCTCAGATGCATCTTTACAGTTCATCATGTCTCGTACACTGCTGTTTAATAATTGCTTGTTGAATGAGTGAAGGGTCAGTGACAGTTGTCATAGAAAGAAAACTTCAGTGCAAGAACCTTGGAGAGGGAACTCAGAAGAATTCAGGGACTCACTAAGCAAAGAAATCAACAAAAAATATTAAGTCATTATTCCTTTAAACACACATTATTCCACATATGCTCTTGGACAGATACTGTACAAGATCTGCAAAACCAAAGTAGCTAAGACATGGTATCCTAACAGGACATGGCTGGCAACTGGAGCCATATCCTTATAGATAACATTCCCTAGAAACCAAACTCTGCTCACATACATTACATTAATCTAATAACTTTATGAGGCAGGCAGGGGCTGTTATCTCTATTTTGCAAATAATAAAACCAAACTACACAGAGTAAGTGCCTTGCCTCAGCACCATGTAAGTGGCAGAGCTGGGCCTGGTCTTATCTTCAATTCCTACATTGGCTTTTCAGACACAGGTAGGAAACAGACACTCTTGAAATTACACAGTGTCATCTGTGTACACACCACTCACAAATGTCATAGAGAAGATGATTTTCTGTTCCCAGGGGCAAAAATGGAAAGAAACCTCAGGAGAGCCAGCCAAGTGTAATAAGAGAATTGAGGAAGATATTGAACTTTGCCTTGAGAGAATAGCAATGGTGGGCATCCCAGGGGATAGGATTCCCAGGCAGAGGAATCAACTAGATGCTGGGTATGAGGTAATGCAATGGGGATTGGGTCTCTGGAGAATACTTGAAGTCAGAGAGTCAGAGGATTTGTAGAAGCTGCTGGACAGATCATCAGCAGAGGTTTTTCTCTCACTTTATGGGGCCAAGTCTTGAGCCTGAAGCATAGTGACACATAGTGACATAATAAGCAAGAGGGGTGAGTATCACAGCACCCAAGATTAGTATTCTGTGTGGGGCCAAGGGTTCAGAGGAAAGGAGGAGAGGGCAGAGGAGAAATCTGAAGGTCACTGTCATCATCAGCCAGGAGAACATGAGGCAATTGTGGGCACTGAAGCCAGCAACTTAATGCTGTAGATTTAGAAAAGCTCTGGGTACTGGATAAAACAGGAGTTAAATTTATTATTTTTTCAAGATTCTTGACTTAAACACAGGGCCACTGAAGAGAGATAGGCTCTGGTAGGGCGGTACGTTATGAAGGTAGGCTAATTTTCTGGTATAAAGTCATGTGATTGGTTAATAATGGGAGACATCAATACCCTACTTTCACCAATGGATAGGTCTACCAGACAGATACTCAACAGAGAAATAAGGGTCTAACAGATGTTATGACCCAAATGGACTTAATAGATATATACAGAACTTTCTACCCAAACACAAAGGAATATATTTATTTCTCAGAACTCCATGGAACTTTCTCTAAAATGACTGCATAGTCATAAAGCAAATATCAATAGATACAAAAAATGGAAATAACTCCTTCTATCATATCAGGCTACCATAGTCTAAAGTTAAGAGTTCAACAACAACAAAAATCACAGAAAGCCTACAAATTCATGGAAACTGAACATCAATCAACTGAACCATCCCTAGGTCAAGGAAGAAGTTAAGAAAGAAATCAGAGATTTTCTAGAATGCAATTAAAATGAATCTACAACATACCCAAATTTATGGAACACAATGAAAGCAGTGGTAAGAGGAAAATTTATAGCACTAGATGCTTATATGAAAAACTTAGAGAAATTCCACACTAGAGACCTAACAGCACACCTGAAGGTTTTAGAACAATTAGAAGCAAACTCACCTGGAAGGAGTAGAAAGTGGGAAATAAAGTTCGGGCTGAAATCAATACAACTGAAATGAAGAGAACAATACAAAGTATCTATGAACCAAAGAGTTGATCCTTTGAGAAAGTAAACAAGATAGATAAACCTTTATCCAAACTAACCAAAGGACAGAGACAGAGAGAGAGAGAGAGAGAGAGAGAGAGAGAGAGAGAGAGAGAGAGAGAGAGAGAGAGAGAATCTAAATTAACAGAATCAGAAACAAAAAGGGGGACATAACAACAGACATACTGGAAAACCAGAGAAACATCACATCATGAAAATCTATACTTCACTAAAATGAGAAACCTAAAAGAAATGGAAAACTTTCTGGACAGGTACCACTTACTATAACATTAAGTCAAGATCAGATAAATGACCTAAATAGACCTATATCTCCAAGGAAATTAAAGCTGTTTTTAAATCTCCCAAATAAAAAAAAGCATAGGGTGAGATGGTTTCAGTGCAGAATTCTACCAGACATTCAAAGAACTAATATCAATATTCCTCAAACTGTTCCAATGCAATAGAAACTGAAGGAACAAAGCCAAACCCTTTTTGTGAGGCTACAATCACCCTGATATCCAAGCTGCTAAAAAAATGCAACAAAGAAAGAGAATTACAGACCAATATCCCTCATGATCATTAATACAAAAATACTCCATAAGATACTGGCAAACCGAATTCAGCAAAATATCAAAAATATCATCCACCACAATCAAGTAGGCTTCATCCCAGAGATGCAGTGATGGTTCAACATACAAAAAACTGTGAATGTCATTTATCATATAAACAAACTGAAAGAAAGAAACTACATAATTATCTCCTTAGATGCTGAAAAAGCCTTTGACAAAATTCAACACTCTTTCATGATAAAAGTCCTGGAGAGATCAGGAACACAGGAAAATACCTAAACATAATAAAGGTGATATACAGCAAGCTGACAGCCAGCATCAAACTAAATGGAGAAAAACTCAAAGAAATTTTGCTAAAATCAAGAACAAGACAAGGTTGTCCTTTCTCGCCTTATCTATTCAATATAGTTCTCAAAATTTTAGATAAAGCAATGAGAACAAAAGCAGATTAAAGAGCATACAAATTTGAAAGGATGAAGTCAAACTATCTCTATTTGCAGGTGATATTATACTATACATGAGTGGCCCCCAAGATTCGACCAGGGAATTCCTATAGCTGATAAACACCTTCAGCAATGTAGCAGGGTCCAAGATTAACTAAAAAAAAAAAAAAAAAAAAAAAAATCAATAGCACTCCTATACACTAAGGATAAAAGGGCTGAAAAGAAATCAGGAAAGCATTACCCTTTATAACAGCTGCAAATAGCATTAAATATCTTGGGGTAGGTAACTCTAACCAAAGAAGTAGTAGACCTGTTTGACAAAAACTTTAAGTCATTGAAGAAAGAAATTGAAGAGGATATCAGAAAACGGAAAGATCTCCCATGCTCCTGGACAGGTAGAATCAACACAGTAAAAACTACAATCTTAACAAATGCAATCCCCATCAAAATTCCAACACAATTTTTTACTGACCTTGAAAGAACAATACTCAACTTCATATGGAATAACAAGAAACCCAGGATTGCCAAAACAATACTGCTCAATAAAAGAACTTGAGGAGGCATCACCATCCCTGACTTCAAGCTATGCCATAGAGTTACAGTAATACAAGCAGCCTGGTACTGGCATAAAAACAGAATTGTGGAACAATGGAATCAAATTGGAGACCCTGACATTAACCCACACATCTATGAACACCTGATTTTGGACAAAGAGGCCAAAAATATTCAATGGAAAAAGATAGAATTTTCAACAAATGGTGTTGGCATAACTGGTTGATAGTATGTAGAAGAATGCAAATAGATCTATATCTATCACCCTGCACAAAACTCAAATCCAAGTGGATCAAAGACCTCAACATAAACCCAACTACACTGAACTTAATAGGAGAGAAAGTGGGAAATACCCTTCAATGCATTGGCACAGGTGACCACTTCCTAAACACAGGTGACTACTTCCTAAAACACTGGTAGTACAGACACTAAGAACCACAATTAATAAATGGAACTCCCTGAAACTGAGAAGCTTCTGTAAAGGAAAGGACCTATATGAACAAACAAAGGGATTGGGAATATGAGGAGGAGTCACACAGAGATGGCTGACTGGAGTTTTTGGGACCTCACTGAATCAAAAACAGCCACTGGGGAATCTTCAGAAAAGGAACTAAACCTTCTGAATGTAGACAACAGTCAAATGACATGGGCAATTTGTGGCGCCTCTTGCAGTAGGAAAAGAGTATATTCCTGGTGCATGAACTGGCATCTTGGAACCCATTCCCTACAGAGGAACATCTAATCCAGCCCTAATATTGGGATGAGGGAATCAGACCTACCTCAAATGGATATGCCAGACTGAACTGACCCACCTTGGATGGGGGGATCGCGTGGGGTGAGGGAGGCTGAGGGAGGACTGGGAGGGATTGGGAGGAGGGAAGGAAGGGTAGGCAGGGGTATACATGGAAAAAAAACTTTTAAATAAAAAATATTTTAAAAAATTCATGTGATTGGTTATGTGAGTGCCCATTAAGTAACAGATTGAACCTCACAAGCACTAGAGGAAGTCATGGAATATGAATGAAGTCACCAAAGAGAGAATAAAACCAAGATCCCACTAAAGGCCTGGGCACAGGAGTTTGGGGTGAAATTGTAGGTACAAAATCAGACAGTGGGGGCACTACTCTATATTTCTGTGCTTGAACCTCTATTTTTTTCATCTTTACGTTTTATAAGTTATATATATATGTATATATATATATATATACATATATATATACCCATCACTGCTCCCCATCTCTCCCCTCCTCCCAGGCCTCCTTCAGCCTTCTCCTTCCCCCATCCATTCCCCATTGAGGGCAAGGAATCTCAGGGTGAGTCAGTTCAGTCTGGTATATCAGCTGAGGTAGATCCAAGTCCCTCCCTGGAATATCAAGACTGAGTATGGTGTTCCTCTGTAGGGATTGAGCTCTGAGATGTCATGAACTGAACTTCCCTCTTATGGTCTATGCCCTGAAGGACCCAGACCACTTTGCTAACTACACGGTTTGGCCTATATAAGAAGCTCACTAGTATTTCCTAGTACAAATGTTTTAGGAACTGTTGTGAAGACAGCCTCAGAAAGAGCCACTGAAGATCGATTGATTCTGTTCCTAATTGCTGATGCTTCTAGAAGAAATTATTTTCAGTACTACAGATGACTCATGTTGATCTATCTTCCTGGAAATCCTGTCTCCTGGTAATCGCCATGTGAAATCCTCATCTTCTTTCTCAGTTCATTTACTCATTCTAGTTCTTTTCTGTCTTCAGTTCTGAGCCAAATCACCATCAAAGTACCCCCGCCCCCCCCCCCTCCGCGAGAATTAATTAACCATGCTTGTATGCAAACTCTTAATAAATGACATAACATTCACACCAGTGTCTCACAGGAGAAAGGAATTGTGCACTTCCAATGTCTTGATGATCAGTGAATGGGGCAGCTATCCCAGAAAACCCAGTGCCTGTGGAAATTTTGAAAAAAAGTTGAGGAACTGGATGGCTCACCTTCTGGTCAACGCATAGGCCACTAGAGGGTGCTGGCAGTTCAATCAGACTAGAAGCTGTTATCATAAGAAAACAATTTGGAGATGTTTGTGGTGAAAACAAAACTTGACCCTGGATCTCCATATTGCCTTCAGAAGGTAAACGAGGTGGGTATTCTTACTTCTGACTCAGATCCTCTGCTGTGAGCACATTATTGGATGGCAAATGACCATCTGCTCCATCTCTAACTTGAAATGTTCACACCATAAATACATTCACAAGCAACCCTGAGGCTATTTATGCAGCAAGGTTCCCTGCAGTCACTCCCCCCACATTCGTCATGATTTATTGACTGATTAGGTCATGTTGTGCACTCTTTTTCCTCTACACAGGTCCACCCCTTCCTTCCTGGTGACACCTGCTTTAAGATGAACAAGAACATACCAACTCTGTCTCTGAGTGTTCATTGTGGTTTTGAGTACCTCCATTGGTTATTTTCACAGCCTGTGTGTTTTCAAATCCATAGTTTCAGACTGGCAAGATATGAGACACATGTACATTCTTAGGGTTAGGGTTAGTGAAAAATCAGCTGAGTGTTTCTGACCCTATACAGTGACTCTGCCTAGAAAAGATACGCAGAATTTTAAACACTCCCTGCTTCCAGGGGAGCAAGATGTAATGGAACATAGTAATGCCACAAAGTCACTCATCAAGACATAGATGAGTAGAAATAGGTTGAGTTAAATTATAAGAGCTAGTTGGTAATGAGCCTGAGCCATAGTCCAAACAGTTTGCAATTAATATAAACCTCTCAGTAATTACTGTATAAGAAGCTGTGGGACAAAAACTTCTGGGTACATGTACTATCTTCTTCTCTATCTTCTTCAAATTTTAATGTTTCTAATTTTTATTTTGAGATTCTAGATTTTTCCTCATAAATAAATACTTTGTTGCTAATATAGGGCCCTTTAATGGCCAATAACGCTAAGTACAAAGCAACAAGAAGCATAATGTAGGTCTCCGTCTTTGTCTCTTTCACATTTGCTTCTTCAGTGGAACTGAGGAAGCCATAGTCTTATCCTGTCTTGTCTCTCCCCCTCCCTCACCCCCAGCTTGCCCCCAGTCACTCCAGGACAGGGCCAGGTACTCACAGAGCCCTGGGGGCTGCTAGTCCTCACACCAGCTCTCTCTTAGGCAGCTCCCTAGTTGTGTTTTTGAGCCTTTCAGAACTGGAGAGAATTGAATTTGCTTTCACTTAGTCCCCAGTGGGTTGCTATGCTCCCTCTGGGTCCTCAATAAATACTTACTAAATTGAATATTGCCTGCTACCTCCCCCTCCTCCACTCTCAGGCCAGTCAGTCTCTTATTCTTGTAGTTCTTTATTTCTCTTGTCTCTGTTACACACACACACACACACACACACACCTTTCTATCTCTGCTTGTTCCCCTCCAGAATTATGCATTTTCCTAAGAAACTTGACACATTAATAATGGAAGGAGAACTACAAGAATAGAGAATCAGGGACTGGCCTGCCCGAGAAACAAGGAGAGGGAGATGAAAGAATAATATATTAGATATTCAGAATAATCCATTTAGTATTTTTCCTTGGAAACAGTTTTTAATCTTCAATTAGAGGCTCTGGGGAAGGTGAATTGGTCTCTATTTCCCACATACCATCACAAGGCAAGCACTGGGCCTCAGGGTCTGTGCTCCTCTGGGCTTTCTGCTCAACTTCTGCCCAGACAGACTGCATTCCTGAGTGCTGGGACACCAGGCACACTGAGCCCAGGGGAAATACCCTGCCTCTCTTTCCTCTAGTGTTTTAAACTCCACTCCAGTTCTTTTGGCTTGAGATACTGGCACAGGAACACAGTTACCCAAAATGCTTGGAGCCTTGTGCTGCTCCCACACCTAATATGCCTTGATTTCTTAAGGACTGAAATGGATGTGATGCTCTTGACTCCCTCCAGCTGCTGTCTGGTGAGCATTAGAAGAGACCGATGGCCCCTTTACATCACTGTGCTGCCCTAGGCATATTTATCTAAATAGTATTTGTGCCTAGGAAGGTGACAACCTCAACAGCACTAAGCGCTGAGGGTGTTGTGTGTGGGCAGCAGGGCAAACCTCTGATGTGTGTAGGAGAAGCATGTGGCCTGAGTACTTTATGCTGATAATGCATCTCATTGAATTTGCTGTGTGTATATATATGCATGCATGTTTGGTTACATGTGTGTGCACATGTATTTGTGGACCAGAGGATAATCTCAGGTATTTTTCTTCAGAGCCATGTACTTTGGTTCATGAGACAGGGCCTCTCACTGGTCTGGACGTTACCAGTTAGGGTAGACTCTCTGGTTAGCAAGGTTCTGTCCAGCCCCTTCCCAGGGCTGGGGCTACCAGCAGGTACCATGATGTCCAGCTCTTTTATATGAGTTCTGGGCACTGACTGTGGGTTCTAATGTCACTACGGTCACTATGATGACTTCCTGGTAGATGAGGAAAGAGGAAGGATAGGGAAATCAAGTGGCACATTCCCAACAGCAACACCACACTTGTTAAATATGAGTGTTTTATGCCCTCAGGGGAAGTTTTTATGCCTTGAAAAAACTCTTCAAGGTTATTTTGGTATAAAATGTTTCTCATGTTTATACATTAGTTTGTGATTATTATTAACACACTCATAAATTAGAAAATTTTACAATTACTTTGGAGTAACTCTTTTAATTTACCGTCCAACTTAATTGTCCCTTAATATTTTACCACTTTCATTAAAGTAATTTATTTTTGTTTCTTTTTTAATTACATCAGTCATTTTATTTAACAGACCTCTTAAGAACTTCTTATTCTTATAAACCTGATGAATGAACTCATGGTGTGCTGGAACTCAGATTCTCTTCAGTGTTCTCTCTAAGTAAGATTTCAGTCTGAGGTTGTAATTCTAAAATAATCACTCAAACTGTTTAACTTAAAGCTTCAAAGTTGACTGTTCTAAAGGCTGAGTTTTCTCAAATGCCCTTAAAATTTAAAATTCTAGTGAGCACACCTTCCTAAATATAAATATTTTAGTCATCACATGGATACTTGGATTCTCAATATATATTAGTAAATGTTGGCATTGTTATAAGGAGACACTTCTACCATCTCAAGTGACTATTTTTCTTTGCAATGTTGGACCCTTGAGCATTGCTTCTGGGTCTCAAGGAGTTGCCTTTACCTGAGCTGTATGTCTGAGTTAAGACCACAGAGAGCCACCTGCTCTGTCACCTGTCCAGTTTTTTCTCCTGTAGGCAGAATGTGTGAGCATGAGAGTCTCTCAGGTCAGAAGCAATTACATTATCTTCCTAGAGGAAATTTCCAGATGCAATCAAAACTCCAACCAGATTGTTTTGGAGTTAATCCAAACGGCAGATTCCCTGGAGTCCAGTCTCAAACAGATGAAGCTATAAGAGATATAAGAGCCAGGGACTCAGCCTGAAAAACAGGTGGAACCTCCTGCTGGCCTCAGATTATGGCATCAAGGCTGGCAGTATTCTGAGCTTCAGCCTAATGAGAATCTGAGCCTACGCAAATCTGGACTCCCACACAGAAACCACAAGATCCTAAAGCCAAGGCATTTAAGTTCCTAAGCTTGTGATGATCTGTTAGAAAGTAACAGAAACCAAGTACATTCCCAAGCTGGGATGCTGTCCTTTCAACGCAACGGTGCTCTGCATTTTCCAGCACTTTGTTTAGATACTCTCCACCTGTAGATGCACCATCCTGCTCCTAAGCTCTTACCAGTGGAAACTGGAGGCCTCTATACATACAATACCCCCATTCTTTTATATATTAAAGTGATGCCCTGTGGAACCCTATATCCACCACCACTGTATCTAACTCTCCCAAGTCACTTTCCAGAGAACACTGGGGCCCAATCAGTCTGAATCTGAAGAACCAGACTCAACTTTGGTAGTTGCAGTAAGTCTGTTCCTTTATTCTGACCATTGTAAAACTTCTCTGCCTGTGCTTCTGTGCTCACCCAGGCTTTGCTCAAGCAATAGGACTCTAACATCATTCACTTACTTCATCACGGTGTCTAATATTCTATAAAATGATTTAAGACAATTCATCAAACATAATGGCAGTTAAACTGTGTATATGCATAACAAGCAACCAACATTTCTGTTCTGTGAGACTTTATACTCAGATTGGAAATAAACTTTCAGATGCAAAACTATGTGTTAAGAATGTATCCCTAGCAGTGGCACCCTCTGCATGTGGTTGGCAGCTCCAATTCTCAGACCCTAAGGGCTCCTGACATTTTTAGGGCTGGGGAACAGCCCAAGTTTGTTTCCTTTCAATTCACTGCTCTGCTCTAATATTGTACATAGTTTATTATTTTTGTCTATACTTTCTAATAAAGTTTCTAAGTAATTTCTCTGTATATTTAAATTTGCAATTTTTTTTCATATTTTATAAAGCAGAATAAAATGTTTTACATGTGAGTTGCCTAATTATATAATCTATCATGTTCTAGCTGGGTGGTTGTGCTCTAATAATGATTCAAAACTTATATTAAGAACAAACTATAGACTGGTATGTAAATAAGGGCAGAGATCAGAGAAGTATTTTGTTTCCTTTATGGTTATTTGAACATAAGATTCTGTTCAGAAGTTTGAGAAACTTAAAAATGAGTATGGGAAAGGCTGTGAAGTGGTCCAGTCTCTCTTTTCAGAGCTATGATTGTAGACACTTTGAAAGTCAGAGGACCAGCATGTGCAGCAGCAAACACGAAGCAGCCTTCTCCAGACTGTGCTCCCAGGAAGTCAAGAATGCCCCACAGGTCTCTGTAAACTACAGGGATTCTAGATACAGTATAGGAGGATCTCTTCAGTCAAGAGGGACAGGAAAACCCCGATCAGGACGGTAGGTAGGGCTTCGAATGGGGCCACATAAAAGAAAACTTAATGATTTGGAAAATATAAAAGAACCTTAGGGATGGGATCAACTGGAAAATGTATCATGCTGAATGAGGTTCTAGTCACTGCTAGTGGTTGACTCTTCTGCTATGGTTTCTGCTTGATCCTTTTCTTCTCGGAGAGACAGTGTGTTAGCAATCTCTTGTAGATATCTTAGTAAAAATGAGCTCAGAAAACAAACTGTCAGCTCTTTAACTTCTTTGTGAAAGACACCTTCAAAGTCTCCTTGGGATTGATTTGCTGTCTGTTGAGACTCACTTTCCATCTTATTTATCATGGATGTTTTCCTAGTCATCCCCAGATGCTCCTTGCTCCCTCCCCTTTGTGACATTCTTGATGAGAACTGTATATTAAACATTCATGGATTATTTACCTCTTTGGGAAAACCTTATATGAGGCTTCTGTGCTGCTTCATTCCAGTCAACTTGAGCTGATCCTTATTCATTTGACTGGAGGACAGACCTTCCCCTCAGAGACCATTCTACAAACAGCTGCATTGAAGTCCCAATGGCTACTTCCTTGGCACCAGACAGGCCATCTGTCTGTCATGTTTTCTCTCTTTGGCCTTGTGTGTGACAGCTTTTCTACTTGAAGTTCTCATATTATCTTACCAGTGAGAACAGTAGCAATTGTAGAGGTTAAGCGGGCTTCATTGTGGAGGTCCCTATAGGCGTCATACAGGGAAATGAACCCCACAAAGAGATAAGAATGAAAACCCATTACAGATTGACTTTATCAACCCAGATCAGACTTTGGGGAGTGTAACACCAGATAGTTCATTGCCATCATATTTAAAACATAGTACAATTTAGGAAAAGGTCTGCAGGCAACAATCAGTCCAATTCAAAGTGCACAATAAAGCTTAGGGTGTGACTACATAGAGACTTTATTACAAAGTACACGAGACCATGAGGGTGGTGTCTATAGCTAAAAGGCCTAGAATCTAATGTGGTCTCTGAGTCATAGTTTAGAGAGCAGTAGGCTATAAAGTACTTATGGCATCTACCCTAAGGATATGTAACAGTCTAGGGATGGAAGAGACTAGGATAATCATTCTGGGAAATCAGAGTGAGCTCTGTTCCTTCAGAGAGTGAAAGGGCTATGAGGTCATTAACAAAATCAATTCTCACTTTTCTGAATGGAATGCAGGTATTTGATTTGTGTGAATATCTTCCATTGAGGAGACACTCCTACGTGATTAACATTTCTGATTCTCTCAGTGCTTCTCTGTGAGTATAAGGACCTCTATGCCCCAATACTTCTTCAGGTAAGAAAGCCAGTATGAGAGTCATTCTAAATGACTCCCCTGATCTAAGTTCAAGAAACTAGGGACAGAGATAGAAGAATGCAAACTGACCCTAAACTCAAATCCACAGAAGCATGCACACCTCAGTTGGTTTTGAGTTCTGCCAAATTCCTCTGAACACACATAGCACAAGCCCAGACTCCACAGTCTTATGGAGAAAACCCATCTTCACAACTTGGCTCTTGATTCACCCTCTGCATTTGCCTCTAGAGGGATTTTTGTGAAGATGTGTCTCTGTCCTTCCTTGCCTGCCCACGGTATCTTCAGATTTGTTTAATAAAGAGATGAATTGCCAATAGCTAGGCAGGGAGAATAGACAGAACTTCTGGGGAGAGATGGGAACTCTGAGAGAGAATCTGGTCAGGGGATTTGCTAGCCAGACACAGAGATAGTGAGAAGTATGGAGGACAGGTAACTAGCCACATGGTAGAACATGGATTAATATAAACAGGTTAATTTAAGTTACAAGAGCTAGTTGGGAATAATTCTAAGCTAAAGCTAAACTTTCATACTTAAAAACAAGTCTCTATGTCATTATTCAGACAGTTCAAAGAAAGACCCATTATATTTGGTATCCAATGTACAGGCACATATATCCAAGCATAGGGCCTGTGAGCTGCCAGGAGATGAGGTAGAAATGCCTGCTGCAGCACAGGCCCAACAGCTTAGAGCTGGGGCAGATAGCTGCCGCTCCTGCCTGGTGCTCATAGGCATGAATGAGGCTTGGTTCTCAGGAGGCTAAGGGAGTTGGAGCCAGACACCAGCACCATGTGATAAGCAGAGCTACAAAAGGAGCCTGCATATGCACAGAAAGCCAAAAGGAACATTTTCCCAGAGCCACAGAGCACAGAAAGCAAGGTACAGACCAAGAAAACCTCTGAACAAAGTACAGTATGCTTGAAACTGTGTGCAGGTGCTGAAGAAAGAAAAATAAACAAATAAAGATAGTCATAAAGAATAGTTTGAAAATAATAAAGTGAACTCTTTAAAGAGAGAGTAGAGTAATATAAAAAGAATGAGCTACATAAAATGGGAAATATAACACAGGGTGTTTGGATCCTATATAGTGCTTTATTAACATTAAATTTTACAAATGCTAATGAACAAAAAGCCATAGCTGCTGAGAGATATAGGATTGTGGAAAAAAAACTGCTGAATTAAACCGGCCTATCTATTTTAAAAACTTTAGAATAACAGTTAGGAAATGTGTTGCATTGGGGAGAGGTTATGCCTTTGTTTCCGTAGGAAATAAAAAGGTGTGGATTTTTTCAAAATTAATAAAGATCAGATTTGAGTGGGGGAGACCTCCTGAAAATCTTGGCTGCAGACATCCAGACCTACATCCAGGACAACTTCAAAGCAGTTAGCTAAGATGGTTCAGCCTCACAGGCTACTTTATTTAGCATTTCAGTTAAGCCCTACACTTTCCTATCACACAGAAACTCAACAGAAAATGATTCAGCTAGCTTTCCCAGGACTTAACCATTAACCCAGTTTCCTCAGGGTTTCCTAAAGATGTTGTTGTCCTAGACATTAGGAAGTAATTTTAAGAATATAACACCCACATTCCCAAGAGTTAGGGTGGATGGTTTTTGGTCCTTCAGAGGGTTATGGGTATTTGTCATTATTTAGGGAGATTAGTCGCAAGCTGTTATTGGTCATGGTCAGGGAGGAAACTAAACAATGGAGGCTGGATTAAGGGATTTCTTTCTTTCTTTTTTCTTTCCTCTATCCCTCTTTCTTTCCTATTTAATAGAAAAGGGGTTGGGGTGGGGAGAGATGTAGGAATGGTAGGTTAAAAGGGTATATATTATTGAATCTACTTTTAAACTAAAAGGTAACTACTTGTCTCAAATATTTTACATTGGTAAAATATATCTCATATATATTTACATGGATTTTGTAAATTGATACAAATTTAAGGTTATTTTTGCTACAATATACAGTATATATGTTTTTACTCTTGTAGACATGCAGATCATTTTTAAATGTAATGTAAAGTTCTGTGCCATGAAAGCTATTATTACAAACTCTTTAGGATAAATAGGACATGCCAGATAGTAGTTAGTCATCTAACTAATCAAACTTGTAGTCATATTAGGTATGTCTTTAAGGTTAAACAGAGATATATTTTTATAGTTAGGTGGTCTTCAAATGCTTCAAAAGTCTACAGAATGTCACATTTGAAATGATTTAATGACACAAACCTTTTCATGACACTGAGATACAGCTGTTCCTGGCAGCACTAATCTACTACAGAGAAGATGATGGGCATTGAAGAACCTCTATCTGGAGTTTGCTTTCAATATGGCAAAGCTAGTCATTGGGTAAGAAACTTCCCTTGCCTTGGCTACTGACAGTATACTGTACTGGATAAGTAGGACACAAAGAAAGTTTACTACAAAGCTTTCCCAAGAAAAGGCAGTCTAGTCTTTCAAAATTTCTGCTTCAAAGAAAAATCTGACAGATATTTTAGGTCTGCAGGCCAAAGATGGATGTCCCAATGTTTCAGAGGAAACTTGGGTGGCTGTTTAAGCTACCAGTGATTTCTGTTATTTGTACAGTTTTAGAAGTTGCTTGCTCTGTACTTCCTGTTTACTTAGGTAATATTTTATCTTTCTCAGGTCTTTGATGGGGTTGAAGAGGAGATAGTTTATAGTTTTACAGTTTTCCTTGTTACCAAATTCAGAAAAGAAACTCACAAAAGAGATGTAAATTTTATAAAGGGTGAAAAACATAAAAGCTTAAGTTGTTTATCTAAAAAAAAAGTTTTAAGGCCTAAAAATATATTTTTAGGTTGGTAATACAAGTTATGGTAGAAAGTAATTTAGGTATAAAACTTTGGGCTCATTAAAATACAATAGATAATAGAATACTTTCTCTAAAGTTGTAAAATACAAATGGACTGAACATTGTGAATGTCATTCTTACCTGGTTAATTGTTCTTCTTGTATATAGTTTTACTGTATTATATTAAAACCTTTCCTTTTTTATTTATAAAAAAAGAAGAAATGTTGTGAGATGATTGGTCACACTGTGTGAAGATATGTCTCTGCTTCTCCTTGCCTGCCTAAGGCACTTTCTGATTGGTTTAATAAAGAGCTGAATGGCCAATAGCTAGGCAAAAGATGATAGGTGGGATTTCTGGGCACAGATAGGAACTCTTGGAAAGAATCTTACTGGGGGATTTACCAGCCAGATATGAGAGCAGTCAGATGTACAGCATGGAGAAGAGGTTACAAGCCACATGACAGAATGTAGATTAATATAAATGGGTTAACTTAGTTATAAGAGTTATTTGGGAACAAGCCTAACCTAAGGCCAAAATCTCATAATAATAAGTCTTTGTATCATTATTTAGGAGAAGGTGGTTTTTTTTTAAAAAAAGCATGAATTGTAACATGAATTCTAATTGGTTTTAATAATAAAAACCCAGAGCCAGATATCAAGGAAAAGGCTAAAGATCACAGAAGCAGAGCAGTCAGCCACTAGACAGACTTCTTACCTCTACTGAATCCTCAGGCAAAATGGGGTGATCACCTGTTTCCTCCTCTCTTATATTTCTCTCTCTGCTCAGCCATATCACTTTGTGTCTCCACCTCCCTAGAGCTGGTAATAAAGGTACTGGGATCAAAGGCATGAGATCCTAAGTGCTGGGATTAAAGGTGTGAGCCACCACAGCCTGGACTCTATGCTTAACTAGTGGCCATCTCTGCCCTCTGATTTTCAGGCAAGCTTTATTTGTTAGAGCACAAACCACTACAACACCCGAAGACTGAATATACCTCCTGTGGGACAATTTTTCTTTCTTTAATTCCATGAGCATGACAAGCCTTTTGCTTTCTTACACTTATTTGCTCACCATCATCTCTTGAAAATTCCTTGCCACAGTGGCTTCTGTTCACATCTTTTCCTCATCTCAGGCAGGTTTCTTTAGTTGCCCTCATCTACCTATGCTGAATTCTAAGCTTGATTTGCAATTCTGTCAGTAAAGCAGCCTGTTTAATGGCTACTTTCTCTATTCCTAGCTCCAGACTCTAAGCATCCAGTAGGCAGGAATTGTCACACATCACACTAGCACCCAAGTAATGATTAGTTAATAAAGAGTAAAGGAGCCTCTCTACTGTTTCCACTTGATTTTGGAATGGTTCTCTTGAATTATACATGAACCCATAAGTTGAAAATGCCATCCAAGGCATATATGTAAGTGTGACAGACCTATGGTGTGATTTGACAGGCCACAGTGAGTCATGACTCATAACATAAGACAACTTATAGTGAGATAAAACCTAAAATCAGATATTATATACATAGAGTCTTCTGTGACAGGCCTATAATAAGACACAAGAGACCAACAGTGAAAACAAACACAACTGTGGCAGACACAATACATTTTTTGTTTTCTTTGTTTATTTGGGGAGGTTGGTTTTATTAATTTTTTTGTAGATGTTCTCTCACTCTTATCCTCTATTTAACTGGCAAAAACAAATCCTAAGGAGAAAACAAGAAGACAAAGCCTCATTTTAAAAATCCAGGCACATTCACAGTGGTCTGTGATCATTCACAAAAGAATGGCCGCTGGACCATTGGCCCTCAGGGATGGAACTGTGAGCTTGGCTCAGCCTCCTTGTTTGGGCACTTACAGGCTTGCATAGCATTCTTTAGCTCGAACTACAGCAGCCATAAAAATAGCAAGAACACAGCCCAAGAAAGGAAAGGTGCGAAATTTTGCCAATATTAGATAACCAAAGGAGATCACATAAAGTTCGGGTACTTTGCAGATGCTTTATTCAGCATGAAAAATGATGTAAAGGAGGTGGGAAGGGCATGCAGTTTCAGCATTAGTCTTGGGAAAGGGCATCTAAGTGGGAGCTATGTGGAGCATTGACACATATTGCATGGTCGGTGATTCAAAGTCTCACTCACTGAGAAGGGAAAATCAAAACAGACCAGGGTCAGTCCTTAACAGAGCTTCCTAAGCCAAGCAGGCACTATTTTTCAAATCATCTAAAAATAATTTGGTGCCCCGTTAGTATGTGTGACCTTCAGTATGGGTTACAGTTTGGATCTGAAATGTCCCTCAAAACAGATTTGTTAAATCCTGCTTCCTGGTTTGTGGTCCCAAAGTCCCTGGATCACAGGGTTCTGATACCACTGAGCTGACTAACACTTTGTTAACCTTATAGCAAAATGGGCTATCGTCTCTAAGAGTAGGTGGGCTCTGGTTGTGTGCTTTCAAAGGAACATTCTGTCTCCTCTCACAGTTCTGCTGCACTTTCTGTCTTCCAGGAAGTAAGAGGCTCTGCCTTGTCTTCCTGCTGTCCTGATGTACTTATCACCGGCCCACAACATGGATCCAGTCAACATCCAGCTGAACCTGCAAGTGCCACCCCCACCTGACTGCTGCTCCCTGCCCTGGGTTGATTTTGTTGGGTTCTTTTGCACAGCAGCTGAGATGGAAATAAATGCTCAGAGGTGAGGTAGTAAGCATGAGTTTCTGGGGGTGAATCCTTGGGGAAGACAGACTTGCATTTTTTTTTTGCTCTTTCAGCCATTTCTTACCTTTATTTACAATTTGTGTTCAATGCAAATCAATTCCATAACATGAGAGGTTACTACGAATCAAAGCATAAATACACAAACACAATATACAATCAAATAGATGTACAGCATTCATCTGTAGGAGGTGAGAGAAAATGCTCATTCACACACATAGTAGCTTTGGGTCTCTGAGGTCTCCAGGAAGGGTTTCTGAAGACAGAGAAAATGACTCTGTTTGTCAAGATACTGTGGCCATATTAGATCCCAGAATGTGTAAGCATCAGTGTGCAACCATGCAAACAAAAGATTTTTTTTTCAAGGAATGCCTGTGTTTTAAAAGGTATGTGTATCAAGGCATTGGAAAAATTTACTGTAGAACCAAGCCTCCTTCCAGACACAGGACCAATGTCAAACTATCTAAAAATATAAACTGATAACCAAAGTATTCCAAGTGTGGCTATTCTGATCCATTGTTTTGTTTTTTTTCTCTTTTTAAAAAAAGTATTTACAGAAGTTGTATAAAAGACTGAATTCAATGCAAGTTAGCTTCCAGTCTTCACATCCCAAATGCTAGGTTTATGGTTTTGGCTCCTTTGCATATTTGCCTTTAGGATTTCAAGATTCATAATTTTGCCTTCCTAACAGACCACACTTTAAATTATGAAAATCCCTCAACATATGCAGAAATAAAAAGCAGCATTTTGAAATTGGCTGAGGTCAAAGTAATTCTGCTCTCCATAACTAGTTTTCTTAGGGACTCTGGCACTCTTGTTGAGTGAAAAAAACATGATGGGAAATGTCTATAATTCGACTTTTGAAATGAGATTTATTCAATGAAGAAATGTGGACACTTAAAACTCCATTTTGTTCTTAACTCCATCACTCACAGGCTGTAGCTGGGCTGTATCACACCTGTGCTTCCTCACGTATGATGTTCCTGATAACCCTCTCTCCAGGTTTGTGCAAGATAAGTTTCCCAAACAGTGCCTGCCACAGAAGGACACCAGGTGCTGGGTGGTTTCTGCTTATTGACATTTCTTTAGCACACCTGCACTAGATCCGATTAGCGCTGAGTGAGAAGGTTGCAGAGAAAACCAGGAGTGAAGCGCCATCTCCAGTGGTTACTTCAACATGGTAAACTGGTCTTAGGCAGAAGAACTGAGAATGTTTTCTCCCTCTGCAAGGAGTCTTCCTGGATTTAGTTCATCTTTGTGACTTTCTAGACAGCCACACCCACTTCAGATTCTAAAATAAACATGAGTGAGATGTTCCTGGAAAGAGAAACCATATTTGACTTTAAGGTTTCCTTCCTGGTGAGTACAAACTGGATTCGAACGAAGAACAGAACCAAGCCTCTCAAACTAGTCTACAAGCTCAAGCCCAGACTTCTTGTCTGCCTTGCATTTCCATAATGTAGTGCAGTGATCTGAGGAAAGGAGTTGGTGATTCCCCACACTGTGGCAGCTTTCTTACATGATAAACCATCTTCAGGACAATTGTGACTAGCTCAGATGCTGGTTGAAGTCACTGATAAAGCAAAGCCAGGAGTTCTGGGATTCAGGGCTCCTTTTCCCCCAGCCTACAGCACTGCCTGGCTTCAGCGTAAAGCAGAAGCTGTAATGAGGGTGTTTAGAGAGGCCTGTGTTCTAGGAATGGCAATGCAGGCCTACCTAGATCTGCTACATATACATTGTTTCCTTGTGATTGCTAATGACAGCTGTCTCCAGCCTGCCTTGGTTAGCAGGTGACAAGACCACAAAGAGAAACCAATATTTTAATAATAGATTAATCCAGCTGGGCACAGTGGCATGTGTATGTTCCAGCACTTGGGAGGCCAAGGAAGAAGGGTCTCAAGGTTGTCTCTGACTACAACACAGGAAACTTGAATCCAGACTAGGCTATTTGAGAACCCATCAAAATAATAGTTGTGGTCATTTGAAAAAAAAAATGGCATCCAAAGAGAATGGCACTATTAGGGGGTGTGGCCTTGTTGGAGTAGGTGTGGCCTTGTTGGAGGAAATGTGTCACTGCGGAGATAAGCTTTGAGGTCTCATATATGCTTAAGCCACATTCAGTGTCTCAGTCCTCTTTCTGTTTCCTTCTGATCAAGATATAGCAAGCACCATGTCTGCTTGAATGTTGCTTTACTCCACACCATGATGATAGTAGAGCAAACCTCTGAACTATATGCTGCCACGTCAATTAAATGTTTTCCCTTTTAAGAGCTGCTGTGATCATGGTATCTCATCACATCAACAGAAGCCCTAACTAAAACAATAATGATGATAACCATAACAGCTTAATTCAGCTTCATGTTTTCATGTTAGTGTTTGTATTCAGTGTTTATTGCAGATATGTGAAATGCTTTGCACATGACTAAAAACTAGTCTGTAGTCAATATTTTCTCATGAATAATTAAAAATATCAAGGAAAGTGTTAAAATAACTCAAGAAAAACTTTTGAGAACTAGTTTCAATAAAATTCTTTAATTCTCAGAATTCCTCTGATTCTGAGTACAAAAATACTACAGAAGACAGTTTGATGTTCCCTGGTATTTCCATAGTATTTTCTATGTTCTTCAAATATCTCAAATCTAACAGTTTTATTCTTAAAATAAGGCTTATCTATATGTAATGGGACAATTGGTACACAGCATTTGCCCAGTTACATGAAATTGCCTATATCAAGAAGCACACTTTGCTTTTGATCAAAATGGAAAATAATGCTTTAAAGAGATAAATAAAATTAATTTTCATATAGTTTTGAAATTATCATCAGTTTAATTTTGGCATTTTGAATCTGCAAGTCTGTGAGAAATTGACATCCTGTTCTTAGCTTCCTAAATGGCCTTGACTAGTGTAACGCTTCTCAGAATCTTCTAAATTGTCTTCTATGGTTCTAAAAGGCATATTATTTTTCCTTCAAAAAGTATGCCATCTAATTGTTTAAATCAAAATTAGAATATTTTAATAAAGTACTGTCACAAATAAGAATACCTGTGGAATACGAGCCATTGTTTCCCTTGGGAAAAAGAATGTTTAAGTTTCTATTTGTTTCTTAATGCTTTCCTTCCAATCCCTTTCATGACACCAGCAGAGATTGCTGATTGTACCTCTGTGTTACAGACACTATTGATTCCCCTATGGTAGAGAATAGAACTAGAATTGTGGAGTTCAAACATCTCCTCAACAATAGGAAATGGCCACCTATACTCAGTCTTCCAGCTACATGATATCATCAACATCCCCTCAATTTATTTATTTATTTTTTTACTTGTCAACATCAAATACAAAAGATAAAATTTGGAAAAGAAATGACAAATGACGTAAAAGAATAAGTGATACAGAAATGAAATATCTGCTTACAGTTTTCTTGCATCAAATCTTTCTGAAAATAATTAATTTACTCTTCATTGAGTGTCAGAGAGAAGGTGAATTTAACAGCTTGGTAGCATTATGACAGTCAGCTACAAACTCTTCACCAGGAAAATAACTTGCATTGAACAAAGTCCTGGTTGGGAGTGCTGGCTGCTCTTCCAGAGGACCTGGGTTCAAGTCCCAGAACCCACATGGCAGCTCACAATTGTCTGTAACCCCAGTTTTAAGGTATCTGACACCGATGCACATAAAATAAAGTTAAATCAATTTAAAAAAAAGAAAAGTCCTGTGTTACAAGAGGTTTCTGACCCTATCTGGGCCACTGGCTGCTGGCAGCCACTCCCTCCCCCCCAAAAAAATGACTTAGACACTAATATTAATTTCATTCTGTTTGACTTATGTCTCAGGCACATTGCTAGTTAGCTCTTTCATCTTAGTTCAACCCAGTTCCATTGATCTATCTCGCCATGTGGCCTGGCCCATGGCTCACCTGGGTTCCTTACATGATTCTTCCTTGGCAGCTGGATCAAGTCTGTCTGGTTTTACCCTCCTCCTCCCTGAATTTCAATTTCCCTGCCTACCTGTGGTGCCCCACCATGGCCAAAACAGTTTCTTTATTTAAAGAATGATTTTCACAGCATATAGAAAGACATTCCCACATCCCTGACATTCCCACATCAGTCCTCGACATGGAATTTAATCACCACTAAATAAATTTAGAGTGAGAAAAATAAGAAAAGCGACCCACAAGCCAATGATGACAAATGGTGAATGTGGTGCTTAATATAGACTACCACATGACAGAAAGTGGAGTCGCCCAGGAGACAAGCCTCATGGTATGTCTGTGAAGGTTTGTCCACATTAGGTTAGTGGAGTTGGTGACATCCACCCTAAATATGGGCCCGACCATTTAAAGAAGCAAGGGTCTGAGCTGAGGGTGAAGGAGAAAGTGCAATGAGTACAGTGTTCATCTCTGCACACCTATGATTACAAGCACAATGTGAACAAACACCTCACGTTCCTGCTGTCATGCCTTCTCCACCACGGTCCACTGTGTATCTTACAGTTGTGAGACAAGCTAACCCTGTTTTACTTGCTTTTCTTGTGGTACTTTTATTATGGCAACAGTAAAATTAACTAATAAGTTAGTGGCATTAAAGAAATGCCCCAGGCAACTGGAAACCCACAGATCCTCGGCACCCATCAGGCTAAGAAATGAGTGACTCTCCAGCCAGCTCAGGCAGACATCCCTGTCTCTGTGACACAGCCCTTGGAACCCTACTGCCACTTATCTCTGCTCTAAATCCAGGCCAGCAGAGAAAACCCTGCAAGCCAGAAGCCCCAGTAAAATCCAGTTCACTGGACACCCGAAGCTACAAAGCTCCATCCCATCCCCCATCCCACAACATCATTTAGCAACTGCAGTGGCAACCTGAAACCCACAGATTCTCTCCATTCATCAGACCAAGAGTTCCTCAGTTCCTACTGAATCAAGAGAAGCTACCTGAGCTCCTCAGTTCCTTAGCACTTACTGGATTAAAAGAGGCCACCTAGACCCACAATGTGTCAGCACCTACTGGATTAAGAGGGGTCACTGTGACACAGAATACACTACTTCCAGGTGGACCAAGAACTAAGATTGGACCAAGAGAGGCTTCCTGAGATACAGACACACCTAGAATAGACTGCACCAAAATCAGCTTGCTGAGATACAGACAAATCCTGTAGTAATCTGTGGAAGCAATGGGTAGATGACAATGCAAGAATACATATAACAACATAAAGAACAACATGGCACCACCTGAATCTGGTGGTTCTACAACAAGACCTGAGCATGGCAATGCAGAAGAAAACAACCTTTAAAACAACTTTATGAAGATAATAGAAGCCTTAAAAGAAGATATAAAAAATTCTCTTAAAGAAATAGAAGAGGTTTCCGGTGGAGCTGTCGCGGAGCCGCTATCGCAGAGTGGAGTGAGGCTGCGAGCTGAACCGTGAGGTACCCCGGCAGCCTCGCCCCGTGCAAGTCCCGCCCGCGCCGCTGCCTGTCCGCAGAGAACCATGGCGTCTGGCAGTACTACCGCCAGTGAGGAAGAGCGGAGTCTCCGGGAATGTGAGATCTATGTCCAGAAGCACAACATTCAGGCCCTGCTGAAGGATTCTATTGTGCAGTTGTGCACCGCTCGGCCTGACAGACCCATGGCATTCCTCCGGGAATACTTTGAGAGGCTGGAGAAGGAGGAGGCAAAACAGATTCAGAGTCTACAGAAAACTGGCACTCGTACTGACTCCAGGGAGGATGAAATCTCTCCTCCTCCTCCCAACCCAGTGGTTAAGGGCCGTCGGCGCCGTGGTGCTATCAGTGCTGAAGTTTACACAGAGGAAGATGCTGCATCCTATGTTAGAAAGGTTATACCAAAAGATTATAAGACAATGGCTGCTTTGGCCAAAGCCATCGAAAAGAATGTGTTATTTTCGCACCTTGATGATAATGAGAGAAGTGACATTTTTGATGCCATGTTTCCAGTCTCCTTTATTGCTGGAGAGACAGTTATTCAGCAAGGTGATGAAGGAGATAACTTCTATGTGATTGATCAAGGAGAAATGGATGTCTATGTTAATAATGAGTGGGCAACCAGTGTTGGGGAAGGAGGGAGCTTTGGAGAACTGGCTTTGATTTACGGAACACCTAGAGCAGCCACTGTCAAAGCAAAGACGAATGTGAAACTGTGGGGCATTGACCGAGACAGCTATCGAAGAATCCTCATGGGAAGCACTCTGAGAAAGAGGAAGATGTATGAGGAATTCCTTAGTAAAGTGTCTATTTTAGAGTCTCTGGACAAGTGGGAGCGTCTCACAGTAGCTGATGCATTGGAGCCTGTCCAGTTTGAAGATGGACAGAAGATTGTGGTGCAAGGGGAACCAGGGGATGAGTTCTTCATTATTTTAGAGGGCACAGCTGCTGTGCTACAGCGACGGTCAGAAAATGAAGAGTTTGTTGAGGTGGGACGACTGGGGCCTTCTGATTACTTCGGTGAAATTGCCCTGCTGATGAATCGTCCTCGGGCTGCCACAGTAGTTGCCCGTGGCCCTTTGAAGTGTGTTAAGCTGGACCGACCTCGGTTTGAGCGTGTCCTTGGCCCATGCTCAGACATCCTCAAGCGAAACATCCAGCAGTACAACAGCTTTGTGTCACTGTCTGTCTGAGATCTGCCTACTGTGCCTCTCCTCC
>PVIH01022200.1:0-27794 GCA_004025045.1 Sigmodon hispidus | reverse complement strand
AAAAAAAAAAAAAAAATATTCCCACCACACTGAGGAAAAAAAAAAAAAAGAGCAGCTTCATTTTGTAGAGATGATTGGAAGGGGTAAGTATTCATAAATTACTATACTATTATATTTGTTGCACAGACTTCCTGTCTGATAAAAAATTAAAGAGGAAAACTGAATCTATATATTCTCTCATGTGAGTTTATAATAAAACCATTAGTCCAATAATTGTAAAATCCCATTGTAGTAATTTTCTGAACTGGGGTTAATGACCTTGTGAATAGACAGATCTCAGCATTACATTTGTGGGATCTTTGTTAAAAGTATGAAATCATAAGGTATAGCAAATGGCAACATTCTTCTTTCACTCTATCTAAAAATAAACCTAAAGCCTCTAGCTAGGTTACAAGAGATGGTCAAAGGATTGGGACTAGGAAGCTATCAGACAGTGGACAACTTTGTGCTTTACAGCTAGGCGTTTAGAAGTGATTAATGAAAAGACTAGTGATGAATGCCAGTGGGAATTCCTTTAGAATCATTCACTAAATCGGGCTGTCAATTAAACCCTGAGACAGCCAGCCAGCTAGCCATTGTATAGGCAATGTGGCATCACAGAGCTCCTTTGCAGATTACCTAGTTATCACCCAGGGCACAAATACCTCCAGCAAAGATTAGCAGGTAGACTAGAATTGGTGAACTTTAGTTTTAGTTCTTTCTGTGAGTATTTACCCATGTGCAAGTGTGCATGCGTGTACGTGCGTGTGCGTGTGCGTGTGCGTGTGTGTGTGTGTGTGTGTGTGTGTGTGTGTGTGTGTAGGCTAGAAGCCCTTCAGGTTCCACCTTGTGTTGTGTTTTGAGGTGTAGCCTCTTACTGACCTTGACTGGCTGTCAATGAGCCCCTCATTGGGCTCCTCCTGTCTCCATCCCTGGACATTAGGATCACAAGCATGTGGAACCACACCCAACCTTTTATTGGGGTACTGGGGATCTGAACTCAGGTCTTCACACATGTAGAGTGAGCCCTTTGCCCATGGAGCCTCTTCCCGGATCCACTTCATTGTCCCATTACCCTGTAGCTGGGACAATGGGGACAATTACTTAGCATTTTCAAACCTCCACTTTTAAGTGCAGAGGGAGCCTGGTCCTGCATGCTCTTGATCCTATTTTCACAGCTGCCCTGAGCCCCTCCTACTTCTGGTCTGATTGCCAACACCTAGATCTTTCTCTGCCTTTCTCCTTCCCCAAGTGAAAACTTGGTCCCACTGCTTCAGGCCTGGCTAATATGTCTGCTAACTAACAAGTTGCCTCTCAGGCAACAGAATGCTTTAATTTAGTGGAAGCAGACACCCTTCTCAATCATAATCCACACCTTTCCAAAGAGCTATAGTCTCTACAGTAAAATCTCAGTTAACCCACACAGCACACCTGAAGTAAGATCCTCCTGTCTACACTTTGTGGATGAGTGGTAGTGATAAGCACAAAAAAGATTGGTTTTTTTCAAGGATGCACTCATAATTTGGGACCCAAATTCTAGATAGGTCATGCTTCACTGCTATAGTGAATAAAATGCTGAAAGAACATCAAGAGACACATGCATTTCAGCTGGGGTGGTTGACACTACCAAAACAGCAATAGAGAGGTAGGTACCATCTGCCATCTGTCATTCACAGGTATGTGTGAGGACAGCAAGCGTGGCCAGCCTCAGTTCTTTTCCTTTGAAGTAGAAGTGTAGACAATGCTTTGGGCCCATTTTAGTTTTAAGATACTGTGATTTTTATGAATATAGTCATCATAGATGCAAGTTTTAATGTCAGTTATCATTTTCTTTTCAATCTATATCAGGTTTTACAAGGGTTTGTAGTTGCCAGAGAATTTGATAGCATTTCAAAGATGTTTTTTGATATGTTAAAAAAAGCAAAAATGCAGAAAATTGAGAATTTGATTGTGAAGATTCAAGCCGGAGGGTGCCGGGTTGACACAGTAACACCTCCTGTAGAATTGAGCTCAGTGTGCTTGGATTTAGGAAAGATATACAGCAGGGGAAACAGTGGCAACATTCAACCATCTCAGCAGCTGAATTAAGTCAGTAGGATCACCAGTGTGAAACACCAGCATCATCCCCATGGACTGATTAAACTGTAGAACATCTGATATTACAAGATTAAGCCATGTAGCCCATATTGATGTTACCCAAGTTTAGGTACTATTCTCTATTCATTATTATTAACTATTGGATAAAATGTAGCTCAATTTTATACAATAGGCTGGGAGCAGAATTAAAGGAAAAGATGTTGTTTCGACCTCCGCCCTTCCCCCCTCAACACAATGAGACTGGCCAGGCTATGAAATTGTGATGGAAATATTTGAGCTGGTGTGTCTGAAAAAAAAATGTAGTGATCATTTCACTCTTCCTGGCTTTTTATGCTCCAGGGTTTTGGAGACGAATAGGAGTAATAAGTTCACTTTGCAGGATTAATGCAGCAATTCTTTATCATAAGAGCAGAGCATTACCTCAATCTGATTTTGCTACAAAATGGTTCAAAGTCTATTTTTAATGATGGCCCTAATTTGTTAACACCTTTTACATTATTAATCCCCTTTATATCCAAGTAGTTATTGCATGTCATAACAATGTATCTATGCAGGGAATTTAATAGTGTTTTCTAGATGTCAAGAAAAGGCTTGTTTCACAAAATGCTATTAAAACTGATAATGAGCTAAATATTTGCCATAGCAAACATTGAAATTACTATATCAATCAGCATTGGGCCCTCTTATTCAATAAACAGAAATTAACCTATTAACTATGCCCAACTTTCAGCCACAAAACACTGCTTCCCACCACTGTCCTCCATTCCTAGCCTTCATTTTCTTAGGACTATGTATCGTCCTAAAGACTCTGAGTTTTGAATAAAAGCTCAGTGTTAGGGCTGGTGGTGCATGCTGAACATGTGAAATCACGTGCACATTGCTATGGTGGCTGCAGATATTTTTAGCCTTCCTTTAAGGTAGACACCTACTTTTCCACAAAAATTAGATTCTCCCAGATAAAATAAGCAAACATTTAAGCTTTTAAACTATGCTCCCAGAACTTTTCAAGATTTCCAGTACTTAAAACAAAGATTTCTCTTGTAATTATAGAATGTGATAATAGTATCTATATAAGATATAAGAAAGGTAGTAGAGAGCCAGCCACTGGTTAAATACAGTATTCAGATATTAAAACAGAGGCCTAGGGCCAAAGAACCTGCTTTTCACAGGCTTTGAAGAAAGCTGCAGAATCAAAACTACATACAATCAAACTCAAAAGACAGTTTCTTCCCTACTGTGATATGTGCTGGCCAGCCTCATGGGCTGCCCAGATCCAATGGCCCCCAACTGACACTTAGTGGATCAATGCTGTGCAGCAGTGTATGGGACCTGGGTGAGATCTGACACTGTTCTGTTGGTTCTTAAATAGTCAAAGAGCCTGCACATTTTCAGTTGTCTTTGTGGTTTCCAACTTTCTGAACAAAATGACATTACATATTTCATGTCATTTAAAGTTAGGTGAAGTTAACATTTAAAATAATGAATTTAGGGCCTGGATGTGTGGCTGTGTGCATCAAAAAATATTTTGTTGTGTTCCATACTTCTCATACAGCTTTTTGTATCTGTTTCCTATAGGTGCTTTGGGGCAGGCAAGAAGGTACAACATCTCTATTGGAGAGTTACAAGGCAGGTCATGAATAGCTAGACAATTAGTTCAAACAGTATGGGCACTAGGGAAAGAGCCTTAGGATATAGTTTCAAGGCTTATCAATTCTGGTTACTCCTGGATTTGAAGTGTATCATTTATTTGTAATAAAAGGATTTAAATTTATTTCTTCTAGCTTTAAAAATATACCCACTATACTATCATCACAGTCATTACTATATTATCATCCTCAGTAGTCACTTTTTTGCATCCAAGAGTTTTAGAGGGTTTAAAAGTGCATTCAGGGCAGAGGGCCCAGGGACCTTGTTAAAACACAGACTATTGTCAGCAGATCTGGGGAACCTGAGAGTCTATGTTTTAAAAAGTACAGGCAGAGAGCACATGTTGAGTACTAGATCCCCCTTCCTTACACCAGGGCCCAGGGAGACCTTGCTGGGCAAAGGACATCCCTCAAGAGGCTCTCCTACATTTAAGGGCTTGGGAGAAAATACTTCCTTGAATGGGTCTGTAATTTCTTTGACTTCATTGGATTGCATGTGGCTTCACAGAAACACATTCAATTCAATTCTAAACTTCAGTCTGTTCCAAGTTAAATAATTTTGTAAAAGAAAGTGTCCAGTTAGAACATCTGGAACCAAGTAAGGCTTAAACAGTAGTTCTAAGTCTAGCTCTAAGGACAACCTTAGGGCAGATTCCATCTTAGTCAGACACATGGCCTCATACCTTGTTCTCTAACATGTAAAGTGGAAGTAATGTACAGAAGTCATGCTGGGCACTAAGCACATCTAAGCCTGTGCTCTGGAGAAGAGCAGGGCTTCCTTCTTACAACCAGCAGTGTCTTTGTAGCAAGAGAGAATGATGCCTGAAAATTGCTTAGTATCTGGTTGAAAGTGCAAGGGATCCATAAATCTTAGTCATTATTTTGTGTTAGTGCTAAAGTCTTTTCTGTTATTATGTCTAATTAGTACATGCTGTCTTGATTTGTTGATAGCCTAATAAGGACATGAGCCATTGATTAAATATACTAATCATAATTTTGGATGCAGAACAGGCCTTACAGGCACATTATGTGAATATGCCTAAGAGCAAAGAGCAAAGCCTTTTTGATTAAGAAATACATGGACCTTGGCTGTTAGTTTTATGATTTTTGGTCAAAGGCTCTATGCTGTTTATAACAAAACAGACAAGTTTGTCTGCCAAAGTAATGGCAAGATTGCAGACATATTTAAAAATATTTCCTTGAATGCAAAGTTATTAATAAATGCTTTATGTAATATTCATTCTTTATTTTTGAAAATTTCTCATTTTACATTTGTATTTTCTTTTAAAAAATTTTTTCTACCTTTTGCCATTTTAACAGACATTTTTGTTGTTGTTGTTGTTAATTTTTAATACTGATCTTTGGACCCAGAGCTTCACACATACTAGGCAAGTGTTCTCCCGCAGAGTTACACTCTTAGGGAGTCATAAAGTGTTAAGTGGGTACAGTTTAAGACAAACTTATCTCATCTGCAAAACTTAAATGTGGAGAGCATAAAAGGAGACATTTTGCCTGAATAGTCCTCTGGGGATGTGCACAGGAAGACCAAAGGATTAAAATATGAATGCCAGGTCTTTCACATGCCATACTTCAAGCAGTTCCAGCCATGTTTGTTACAGAGAGGCTGTAGACATAGGACACAGAAATACCTTTTATCAACACATGACTCAAAGTCAACCTTTAACCACATTTTCTGTTTGCACTTCATCCTGTATCCCTCCTGGATGAATAAATTATGAGATACTATTGTCGCTCTATTCTGTACCCCATCTCTGAGCATTCTGGTTTCTATAAGAAGGTACTTTGGCGGGGGGGGGGAGGTTACAGAAAGTCTGCTTCTTTCTCACTCAGGAGAAAACAGGCACAGAGTGTTGAAATGCTTCCATGAACTCATCTACTCAGAGCTAGGCCAAGAGACTCAAATTGATGTTCATGTTCCATGTCAATCATCTTTTCTTCTTCTTTAATTAGGAAAGAGGTCATAGTATTCTTATTTATGTGTCCTAGATAGTTATTTTTAAAATTACATTAATTAATTCGTGTGTGTGTGTATGTGTGTGTGTCTGTGTGTATGTATGTGTGTGAGTGTGTATGTGTGTATGTGTTTCTGTGTGTGTATATGTGTGTGTGTGTATGTGTGTCTGTGTGAGTGTGTATGTGTGTGTGAGTGTGTATGTGTGTGTGAATGTGTGTGTATGTGTTTCTGTGTGTGTATATTTGTGTGTATGTGTGTGTATGTGTGTCTGTGTGTGAGTGTGTATGTGTGTCTGTGAGTGTGTATGTGTGTCTGTGTGTGAGTGTGTATGTGTGTGTGAGTGTGTGTGTCTGTGTGTGTGCACCTATGATCATGCTGCAGTACACTTGTAGAGGTCACAGGACAAGCTGCAGGTGTTGGAAGTTCTCTCCTTATACTCTATGGACTCAGGGAGGATGGATTCAGATTGGCAGGCTGACCAGCAAGTGTCTTTGCCTGTTGAGTTCATTTACCTTTTGATTTTTTTTATTTTTTGAGAACCTATTTGCAAAATCATTCTAAATATTTCAATTTCTTATTTGAGCAGAGAAGTTGTAAGATGGGAAAAAAGAAAAGAGGTTTGGGTTGTAACGCCATGGACAGCTTCTGGAAGCATGGAGGATGTTCCAGCATAGTCTTCCTATGATCTTTGCATTGCTTCCACAAAGCTGGTTACGATGTGTTTACTGGTGCTCACACTTTTCTTTTTAGTTTGATTTCTTTCAGTTTGATCTTTTTCTTTATTTCTCACTTTCTTTAGGACTATGCTATTGTTCTAATGTTGCAATTTATATGTTTAACTGATAAATTTGTGTACTAATTCATTTCCAACATATATTTTATCATTTTAGTAATCTCTTAAGAATTGCTTTAGTTAGCTATTTCACTGCTTTGATATTTTAATATCTTCATATCTGTTGAATTCTAAACATTTTCTCACTCCCTGTTTGATCTTTTTGCAAGGACCTTTTATTATTTATTTACCTATCTATTTTTATCAAAGAGTTATTTGTTTGAAGCATTTTACTTCTATTTTAGACAGAATCATTTGATACAAACTGTATAAATTCTGTTAAAGATAATTTTCTGGGTACCAGCTTTTCACATTGTCCCCCTGTGTTTGTCATTATCACCTAAAGCGGGGATTCTCAGCCTTCCTAATGTGCAACCCTTTAGTACAGTTCCTCATGTTGTAGTGATGGCCCAAAATAAGACTATTTTGTTGCCAGTTCATAACTATAAGTTTGCTACTGTTATGAACTGTAAATGTCCATGTTTTCAGTGGTTTTAGGGGACCCCTGTGAAAGGGTTGTTCGACGCCCACAGGGTCTGTGACTCACAGGTTGAGAACCACTGACCTAACCGTTCTCTGTTTTACTGTCATTATCCGTATTTATTTTTGAAGCTATAGTTACATCACTTTCCTCCCTCAGTTCCTCTCATGCACTCCACTGCTCTCTTTCAAATTCATGCCCTTGAAGAAATTGTGACCCCCACCACATGTGCATGTACCCATGTATTATACAGGACACAAGCATATATTTCTTTTATTAACCTTGATGTAGGCACTGCCATTCCCCACATATGGTGCCTTTGAAATTTCATGGTAACCTCAGCATATCTAAAATTTTACAAACATTTATAATAGTATGCTTGAAGGTTTTCTCCACTTTATGGAACCACAAGCTGCTCAGCTGTATGTTACCATATGTACATGAGCTGACCACTTGATACTGATAAGCAATCGCTTTCCACCATTTTAAAAAACAATCTTATTAGTCTTAGCTTTTTCTGTTTCCTCACATGTCCACCTGTCATCTGTGATTTCTTTGTCCTTTAGAAAATGCTTTAGAATCTGAGTAATGTGGCTCAGAGTTGACCCATTTGCTTTTCTGTAAATGCCTTTATTCTGCCCTTGGTCTTAAAGTTTCCTGTATTTACCATTCAAAGTTCATCATGACTTCTCTTGTTAGATGGAGGTTGTTAGGTTCATGTCCTGACTTTCAACATTGTCATTTAATAGCTTGTCACGCTCTAATAAATTTTTTGCCTTCTGGTCACTATTCTAATGTTTGTTCTCTCTCCTTGAAGTTCTGCAGTTTTACACTAAGGTTTCCAAATTGTGGATCTTTCTTTTTAAACTTTGCATTGATTGTGTTGAGCTCTAGGCACATGACTTCTCCTCTCTTGGCTCTTCTCAACCATTGGGCAGCTAGGTGTTGTCTTTCTCCTATTTTCTCATTATTTCCAGTTATTGTATCATAGGTACTTTCAATTTTTTAAAAATTATCTATTTGTATTTGTATCTGCATTTTTCCTGTATGTATGTATGTATGTATGTATGTATATATATATATATATATATATATATATATATATATATATGCAACATGTGTGTGCTTGGTACCCACAGAGCTAAAAGTTGTTTTTGGATCCCTTGGAACTGGAGTCAAGCATGGTTGTGAGTAGCCATGCAGGTGCTAGAAATCAAACTTGGGTCTTCTGCAAAATCAGAAAGTGCTTCATCTCTTCAGCCCTGTATTATATGTTTTTTGATGTCTTTGATGATAATTGTCTATCAGTAATATCTTTTCTTTTGTCCACAAACATGCTCCATTTGGGGCTTTTTTTATGGCATAATTTTTAGTTTATCTTTTTTTTTTTAATTAACTGGGTCTTATCTGATGATTATCACATCTTGAAGGGTTTTACTAAAGTTTCTTTCATATTTCATTGTTTATCTTATTTTCTCTTTGGCATAAGCTCTTAATTCCTCTTACTTCCCTTTGAATACTAACTTATAAACCCAAGAGCCTGCTTTGGTCTAGATATCTTCACATTTTGTAGTCAAAGAATTGCTCATTTTGGTTGAGAGAAGCCACAGCATGCTGAAAGATCTTGTCATAGATGAATGGACACTATTTCAAGTGGTCCCTTGGCTTCACTTTGGAAGTCATGTATTGGCTCAGTACACATACCCTTTCATTCTATTAAATAACTGTGTTTCTGCCAACAGTTTTGACTTTGAATGTCTTCTACAGGCTCATCAGTTCAAGGCTTACTTCACTGAGTGATGCTGTTGAAAGTGTGGAGCCTTTAAGGGGGCCTGGTGGTAGTCTTTGAGTGGTTTAGGCAGTCTGTTTTTTAAGGAGACCATAGGATTCTGGACCTTTTCTCTGCCTGTCTGTTTCGTGGCTATGAAAAGTGCTGCTTCTGCCTCCCCCAATCCCCACCCCATGCTTGGCTGGGCCCTAACAGCAGTGCATCTTCTTGATCATGGATGGGGCCTTCAGAACTGTGAACACAAACAATCTTTTCTCTTCATATGCTGAAGCACTTGATGTAGTGGCAGGAAGCCTGTAGAGAGCTGCGTCGTACCACGCCCTAAAGGTGGCACTGGTTTCCACCTTCCACCTTCCCAATGGGAGTAAGCAACTCCTTATTGGCTGTAGGCGAGGATGGTGGCTTGCTTCCACGTCCTAGGACCTATGGGCGATGTCCATGTGGCTTACAGGGATTGGAGGCCCAGAGGGTATTTAGCCACGAGCGGACTTCCCCCCGGGGTCGTTCATCGTTCGTCTGAGAGTGTGAGTGAGTGAGTGAGTGAGAGGATGAGCGAGTGAGTGAAAGATAAGAAGATAATAAAAGGCCCGAATAAACTGCAGAGAGAAGGATCTGGTGTTGCGTCTTCCTTGCTGGCGAGGTTGTGTGCGACAATTGGTGCCGAAACCCGGGAAATAAGAACAAAACTTGCACCAGTGAATGACAGGATTCAGAACTCTCTGCAGTTGGGGGGTGCACCGGTAAGTCCCAGGTAAATTGGGGTCCGCAGTTAGAGCAGGGTAGCTCTGGCCTATAGATAAGGCGGAGAAGAGGGAGCTCAACAATGAGTGGGTGTGTGTAACTTCTTGGTGCTAGCGGGTAGCTCTGACCTGTAGGTAAAGGCGGAGAAGAGGGAGCTCACTGCCGAGTGAGTGTAATCTCTTGTAGCTGTGGATGCATGGCAGCCTTGAGCTCAAAGTGAAAGTAACACAGCAGTTGCAAATTTTGGCTTAAAGTGAAAGTAACAATTATTGCAAACTTGAGCTTAAAGTGAAAGTAAAAGCATTAGCAAGGCTGGGGCTGGTTGGTAAAGGCTCAGAAATGATTTTTTAAAATAAGGAGTAAAGGTCATATAAGGATGGGGTCTTCAACCTCACATCCAATTTTTCTGGCTCTACAGGAGCTGTTACAAACAAAGGGTCTGGAAATTAAGGAAAGCATATTAGAGAGATTTTTACAGGAATGTGACGGTTCAGCTCTGTGGTTTGCTGTCACGGGCAGTCTAATGGTGTCCTCCTGGGAGAAGTTAGGGCGAGATTTAGACTTCACCTATGAGCAAGGAATTTTAAAGACAGGTGTGAAATCCATTTAGAGGGTGATTCGAGGTTATTTGGACGATCAGAGGTGCTGTGAGGCAATTGAAGGGGGTCAGGCCGCTTTAGAACAGTTAAAAGAGGAAAGATCTGATAGTGAAGAAGCGAGAGGCCTTAGAACTGAAGGATCAGATTCCAGGGGAAACACTTATCGGGATTTAGAGGATTTTCAGCTTTTGGGCCTTGAGAGCAGTAGTTCTGAAGAAGATCTATCAAGGTTGGAGGAGTCAGGAGAGGAAAGAGAAACTAAGAAATTGGTTTCAAAAAAGGGAAAGAGGCTAGCCCTGAGGGAGTGCTTGCTTCCTGGGAAGTGTGGCCCTCTCCCGTCTGCTCCCCCAGCTTACTCAGATGGAGGGGGTGGCTTTGGCAGCTGCGATCGGTCCTTTAACCCTACGGTATGGAGAAAAGTGAGACAGAAACTGGTGTCAGCATTTCCTGTATTCCAAGATCCCCAGAGGAATCATTACGAAGAGCCCCTGGACTTTAAAGTAATCAAGTCACTGGCTGAATCAGTAAGAACTTATGGCATTACTGCCTCTTTCACTTTGGCACAAGTGGAGGCGTTGAATAGATATTGGTGCTGACAAAAGCATTATAGCAAGGAAGGATTGGCCCTCTGGGTGGCCGACTCTAAAATAGCCAAGTCTTCCCCAAAGTAACCCTGAACAAACAGTTGTTGTTACCTCCTATGCCAGGTGTTTCAACACAATCTTGTTATTCCCATCACCTGGAAAACTGAGAAACCTGCATGGGTCCCTCAGTGGCCCTTGTCTTTAGAAAAATTGAAAGCAGCCCAAGAACTAGTGCAGGAACAGCTAGCATAGAAGCACATCATACCCTCTACTTCGCCATGGAATACACCTGTATTTGTGATTAAGAAACGATCGGGAAAATGGAGATTATTGCATGACTTAAGAGCTATAAATAATCAGATGCAACCTATGGGCCCTGTACAACGAGGGCTTCCATTGTTGACAGCCTTGCCTTCACAATGGCATAGCATAGCAGTAGACATTAAAGATTGCTTTTTTCCCATACCTTTATATAAAAAAGATACAGAAAGATTTGCTTTCACGCTTCCCTCATGTAATCATGAGGAGCCTGATCAGAGATTTGAATGGGTTGTATTGCCTCAAGGAATGGCTAATAGCCCTATTATGTGTCAGCTATACGTGGGGCATGCCCTGCAACCAGTGTGTGAAGCGTTTCCTAAGGTGCACTGCGTCCGTTATATGGATGATGTACTGTTAGCGGGAAAACAAAGAGGTGAGGTAGAAGAGGCCTATGAAGTAATGGTGAAAGCACTCCAGTGCCGAGGGCTCTTTATTGCCCCCCCTGAAAAGGTACAATTGACTCAGATTGTTGATTATTTGGGAGCAAGGATTGCTCCTCGAGTAGTTTAAGCCCAGAAGATAGAGATAAGAAAGGACAATTTAAAGACTTTGAATGATTATCAAAAATTATTAGGGGATATAAATTGGGTTAGGGGATTTTTAAATTTGGCAAATTATGAGTTAAAACCTCTATATGACATTCTTAAAGGTGATCCTGCCCTAGATTCCCCTAGGCATTTTACCAAAGACAGAGGCGCACGACAGAGGCCAACTCACACACTCATTTTTGTCTCCAGTCTGACCTGTAGGAGATGCTTCTCCTACTGCACCACAGAAGCTGAAACAACTAAAATGTGATTCTGAGGGACAAAGCCAGTGTGCCTGCATTCCTGTGGAATGGAATGGAGTGTGTTCATGCTCACACCCAAAGCCAGTACTGCTACTCTCAAGGGAGGTCCCATCTGTGTAAATAGGGACATTCACCTTTCTTTTCTCCATTTCATCATATTTTCTTCCCTCTTCTTTGGCTCTCTAACACATTACCAGTCATCTGCTCGGAGACCTACTTTCCTATCCCTGGACTTCTGATGTCTTAGCTGTTTTATAAGCATTCAAGCACATTGTGTTTTAGGACTTGGATCTTTTCCAGCTAAGTTCTGCATCTTAGAAGTTTTGGAAAACATTTACCACATTTCAGTGGAAATGCAATGCTCCACGGTGCAATGGTTTTCAGGGGGAACTACCTGCACACTCCTGCTTCTTCTACTGCTGCCTTGTTCTCGAGCACAATCCAGACACCACCCATCTTCTCTCTTTGTACTTGTTCAGGTTTATTTCATGAAGTACCACAAATTTCAGTACTATGCATGGATCATAACTTTTATTTCTTCTGTCTACAATATGACCCATCAAAGTCTTGGTCCTGTACAGAAATGTGTCTCAAGCCTCTTTGTTTCTCTTTGCTATCACACTGTTGTCACTACACTGTTGCCAACCAGTTTTTTAGAGGTACAACTTCCGTATGTCATTTAATCTTCCTTCTTTTTCTTTCTATTCCATTTTCTTTTAGTAGGAATTAAGTTAAAAGATCTCCTTTCCTTTGCATTTGAGTTTTGGCATGCTTCTGCTCTACCTAATAGCTCCAAAGAAGCATCTGTGTGTGCCTATGTCACATGCAGCTCCTAGGGTGGAGACAGAGCTCTACAACAAAGCACCTGCTTTGCATGTGCAAGGTCCTGGGTTCATCCCCAGAACCACAAAAACAAAACAAAGAAACCCAAGCAGTCACTTCCATGCTGTTATTTCAAACTTAACCACACCTGGTGATTGTACCTTGCACACATGTGAACATACATTGCTAAACTTGGGAGGGTATAAATTATATAATAAATTAGTTTCCAGAAAAAATGAGAAACAATGAGTAATTTCATACAAAAGCATTTTGAGACGCTGTTTCAGACTTACTTGGGGGTAACAGCTTTGAACAACGAGAGAGGAACTTAGTCCCAGTACAACTTGCTAAGAGTTCATTTAAAAGTACTATATTAAAATAAAATGGACATCCAATTTCACAATTACTAGGTGACAACTTTAGAAGAAGATTTGGCAATAACTATTTTTGGCAGTGTCAATAAATATAATCTAGTTACAGTGTATGGTGTTTTCCTTATAGTGTGTTTTCTTCTCACTAATTTCTAAATTCTAAATAATTTTTACTTTCTCCCAATGTTTAGGTATAGCTTGAGAATATAACCAAGATAAATACATTTTAAAGGATGTCTACATATTATAAACCCAATTAAAATAAGATACAAGGCATCTTCTCAAGTTGGCTCCATTGGTAAAAATCTCAAAACTGTAGCACTTGTTTTAATATTTGGCCAATTACTAAATGATTTTAGATAAAAGTAGATGACTTGATCATCTGCTTCGTCTTTGTCACAATGGGCTTCTGTACTCTGGGGCTGAGGACCAGCTTCTAATTAGGTAGATTAGGCACTGTGTGGCTGAGTCTGGCCATCACACTATTCATCCCAGGGTCACTGGCTCCCAGATACTGGGGAGGCTGCCAGAGGCTCATTTTACTTCCTTTACATTGGTTCTGAATCTCAACTTAATGGAAGACTAACCTGGAAGCTAGTCAAGAATCAGACTGAATTTATAGGTTTCTGTGCAGAGTGGAACCACCTGCTATCTACAGCTTTTAGAGCCCCTTATACCTAGATGGCTGAGGCTAGAAAGTAAATCTTCAATTCAACACTATATTCAAACAACCTTCTTGCCTGATAGAATGTTATATTTTACCCTGACATGGTCTCAGTAATAACAATTTTAGCTACTTGGGATTCTAGACCTTTTATAGATTCTCAAAAATTTGAAAGTATAATACATATTTTTATCTCTTTGTGAAGTGTCAGGGGTAGTAAACAAAGTTTTTTAGCCTTAAAATAAAGCAAAGAACATTTAAGAAGGATAAAAATAGTATCAGTTTTCAGTATAGAAGACAAGAGAAGATTACTGTTCAAAAAATGCAGTTGTCTAGATCCTGTTACTTGAAACAAATGTGACATTACAGTTTGTTTTATGTTTTTGGAAATATTTTAACTTAACAGTTGTAAAAGGTAAATTTTAGAATTATATTTTAATATGTTCTTCCAAATCTTCCAAAGCCTGTATTTCTCCCTAAAGTGAGCTTTGCAGAACGCTTCTCCTAATATACTTTTTGGGAGCATGTGTAAGAAAAAGCCACAGTGTCTCGGGGATCTGGATAATGCTGTGGCCATTTATCTTTAGGACAGTGTATGAGCAAATGAATGGTACTTTCGGAGTTTCACGTTGTGTTTTCATGGATGCATGTGCTATAAGAACCTTCGCATTACAAATATTTATATAGGATAAATTGCTAAAGTGTTTCACAAACACAAAATGAAAAGTAGCACTTTCCACTTGCTTTTTCTAGAAGTTATTTCTTAAGCTTGTGAAAAGTATTTATTTACATGTATGTAAATTATCACTGTACCAGGCTTCTCACACTTGTCTCAGTGGTTCTCTATGAGTGGGTTTTCTGTTGCTATAATAAAATAATGAGCCACGCACAAAGAACAGCAAACAATCAAGGAATGTGGAGACTAACAGCAGAAATAGTTTTCTCCAGGAAAGAGCTCACCAATGGGTTATCAATACCAAATAGCCTTGAAAACATGCATACAACATTATGTGAAATATAGTAAATATATACAACAATTAGTAAAAAAAAAAGAGGCCTTGAATTTGAAAGAGAGCAAGAGAGGATATATGAGAAGGTTTGGAGGAAAGGGGGAAATGATATAATTATTTATATTATAATTTTAAAGAATAAAGGAAATAATTAAAAGATGCCAAGGGCTGGGTTCTTTATAAGGACTAATATTTGGGATTGTATTGGTTCAGCCTCTGATGAGGAGCCATCTGGGTGCCTCAGATCATGACAAATGGCTTCACGGTGGGAACACACACGAGAGCGAAGGTGGCACAGTGAGACAGGAAGCCAGAGAGGCGCAGGAGCCAAGTTTGCTTTATTATTTTACCTTTAAAATAAGAACTCACTCGTTATGGAAGTAACTGTGGCCTGAGAGAACTGTCACTCTCTTCCCCGCCCTTCTCCATGACCTAGCTAATTCCTGCTGTGTCTTAGCTTCCCAACAGTCTCCTTTCAATTTCAACACACTCAAGAGCTGACGCTTGGCTGGATGCCCTCCATGTCAATCCTTAACCGCCCTGTTAGTATGAAACATTTGCTCATGTAACAAATCAAAAAATAAAAACTAGAAGGTAAATGATGGTGGGTTGCTATTAGAATCCATATCTTTCGTGTTTCCCTATGGATAGTTTCTCATTTCCTTCCCTTATGAATTTGTGTGAGTCTCACTAGAATCAAAATACTCTACCAACTTCATTCAGAAATATAGCTGCCACTGTGACTCCAGAAGGAGTAGTAAATAATAAAAACTGATAGCCATGTGTGGACAGAAGAACCACGAGGTAAAATAACCCAGCATTACAAGGTAATACTGTTCTGAAACAGCTGACTTGAGTATCAAGCATAGAGATTTAGAAAAGTAAGTTAATCACTGAAAGTTCCCTTTTAAGAACTTCTAAAGCTGAGATTTGAAAACAAAACAAAACAAAAAGGCCAACCCTCATATTCCAAAACTGGTAGACTAAAATTAATGTGCGGACTGTGCTATGAAAGATTCATTCAATAGAAGCAGGTACTATATAAGACAGCTCCTCTGTATGTGGGATTTGGTAGAACTTCATTACAAGTGAAGTCAGGAGCATGCTATTCCAATACTGCATTAGCTCAAGTTATTCACTTGTAGTGTAGGACTACCAGAAAATGAAATTTTATCACAGTGGTATTTGGAAATGTTTTACCTTGGTATCTTGAGAAAATGAAATCTACCCAGCTGTGTGCCAGGTAATGCTGCAAAGTCATTTTATGCATGTGAAGACTATGTAAGAAACTCCCAAGACTCAGAGGAAATAGATTCGGTGGCCAAGGGAACTCAATAAAGATTCCAGCAATGAAGGGAAAACGTGAGTTTTAATTTTTAGAGAACAAAATATAAAAAAAACAAAGCCACAGGCAAACCTCAAGATCTTCCTATGGGCAAGCACATCCAGGGCAATGCCGTTTACTCAGCTGGCTGCACAGACAATTAAAACATGGACTGTACAGTGATACCTCCTGGATACAGCACCTTCATTCATGAGTCTTGTGGGACAACAGCCTGTGACAAGTCTATTTTCCTTCTAGACACTGAGTCCTGACTCAGAGCACATGGACTCCGCTTCCTTGTTTATTGCTTCCCTTCTTTCCCAGTAAGACTGTTTCTTACATTTGTCCTTTCTTTGTTATGTTTACATTTGTCCTTTGTCATGTTTACATTTGTCCTTTCTTTGTTATGCTGTATCTTATCACAACCTTCCTCGCATGTGATCCTGAGTTGGGCCGCTGAATGAGGCATGTATGGGTGGAAGAGTTTATGCTTTTAACCGTTCTTCATAATTGTGCTTCTCAAATGTGCTTACACTCAGGTGAAGCTCATGTACAGAAGCAGATAGGGAGAGAAATGTCCTCTCAGGTTTATCTGTGATATTTGTCTTCTATACTTGTAAGAGAAGTACCATGTTTTAGGCAATAGCCTGGCAAATGTAACAAATACCTTCATTATATTTTCAAGATAAAAAAAGAAAGATGGTCCTACAGATCAGTGAAAATTTTAGAGAGCAATTAACTTAGGCCTTCACCGTCACATCACACAATAATTGCAACAGGCAACTTAAGATGTATAATCCTTAACCTTCCTCAAGATTCAAGGGGGAAGAGACACAGCTACTAACAGGTATTTAAGCCAGTTTTTTCCACTGAGAAAGGACCAAGATCTCAGTTACAGTATAGCACAACACAGAATATAAACATATATACTGTGTAATACTATATCATACATGATGGAAGTCCTATATTCACCATACTATTTGCTGAATAATAGAGGAATACTATACTAAACTACATCAAACATATAGAGAACACACAGTAATAAAGTCTTCCATTATTTTCTAGCATATTTTGAGAAGGCAGCTGGTAAACATTTTCAGTAACTTAAATTTATCTTGGTAAGTACCCAGATCAAACAAAACAATGAAAATGGCACAAGTTGTTGGGAAAGGTAGTAGGTGTGTTCTTGGAAGTGCCTGTGAGTCCTGACCATGTCCTTTATGTGGCTTTGGGTGGGAGCTCTAACTTCAGTGTTTCTGTCCTCAGCCACAGAGCTGAAATCCTGACTCTCAGGGAGCTGCCATTGAAAGTGGGTTCTGGGAGGGTTTAGGTTACAGGGCCTCAGGGACAAGGACAGCAGAATACCTTGTCTCTGCTGAGCTTGTTCTTCTGTTTCTCCAACAAAGTGGGGTGTGTGCAGAAATAAGGGCCTTCAGTATTACAGAGTTCTATACAAGTTCCCTTAAACAGATTAACGAAATCTGAATTTTCCCATGTGGTTGAGGGAGGTCAATAGAAAAATTGATTGTGTGAGGTAACATGAGGCCACTGAGTTTGCGAGGTCTAGATTCATTCCCACATCTAATAGCTCAAGAATTCTATATGCTTGGATGGGGGGGGGGAGGAGAGAGAGAGAGAGAGAGAGAGAGAGAGAGAGAGAGAGAGAGAGAGAGAGAGACTATTGTTTTCAGCCACTTACTGACTTTGCCATCAAGTTTACAACTCATTGTGGAACGAGTGTGTTCATGTATAAAGGCTGCAGTCTCCTGAGCAACAGTAGTAACAACAGGTTGGGCTGATTGAAGCCACCAGCATTTGATAAATAGACAATTAGGGATTTCTACACTCTAATAAAGAAGAGATCTCAAACAAAACAAAACAAAACAAAACAAAACAAAACAAAAAACCCTGTGTTACAATTACCAGTCTGTCTGCCTGGGTCCCGTCCTCAGAGGAGATGGAGAACAGCTGTTAAGTCTCCTTTGCTTAATGATGCTTCCTTGGCCACAGCTACTGGGTCATTAGAAAAATCTTCCTTTCCCACAGTCTGAAGAGTCACAACCTTTGCTCATTTGTCACATTTTCCAAATGATCAAACATTTCCATTAAAATTCTGAAAATGACATTCAATGCTTTTCTGTATCTTTTGAGCTGTTTGCTTTCAAAACCAAAATTATAGTCAAATAATAAAATCATTGCCATTTAATTTCATGTGAAGTAATAAATAGAACACTTAAAAACGGGTAATCTGAGATCAGAGTTTAGCATTAACTGAAGAACACTAAAGGTGTGAGTGAGGAAATCCAATGATTGAAGAACGGCTGCATGGCTGCATGGATGGATCTCACATACTTTGCTCATGATACAAGAAGAATTTTTTGGTGAATGACTTTTAAGGCTTTATGCTGATATTTATAGCAGGTGAGAGGACACTAGGCCGTGGTGTTAAAGTAAGAGGCCCCGTCTGCCGCCAACTGTTATAGGAACACTTCCTGACAGGTGTGTTAGGTGGAATGCTTGAGCGGTTGTTATCTGTTTCCCTAGAAAAGGATGAAATTGGCAGGAGATGTTCTACACAATAAGCAATATATGCTTTAAAATAACACCGACTCAGTTTGTAGAACTTAATCTATTCTACTCACATTGGTTAAAAGATCACTTACAGCAGGATTCTCAACCTTTGGGTTTCGACCTCTTTGGGGGTTGAACAATACTTTCACAGTTGCTTAGGACCATTGGAAAACATATCTACATTACAATTCATAACAGCAGCAAAGTTACAAAGTAGCAACAAAAATAACTTTACGGTTGGGGTCACTACCACATGAGGAATTGTATTAAAGGTTGCAGTGTTAGGAAGGTGAGAAGCACTGACTTAGAGGAACCAGGGAGATGGCTCAGTTAGTAATGTTTTTCCGCAGAAGCATGAGGACCTACCTATGCACAATCCTCGGTGAAATACAATACCCATGAAAAAGATTTCTCATGATAGTTATCCCAGTGCTGGGGTAATGGGAGGATACCTGTGGTTCACTGAAAAGCCCCAGGTCCCAGGGGAACACCCTGTCTTAAAAAACAAACAACATAAAAAAAAAAAAGAGCAAACAATATACTAAAGTGAACTGAAAAAAGCATAAGAAGCTTCAACCCTACAAAAAGAACTACAGTCAACATAGGAATCTTGGGGAAACAATAACACAAATAGGCCACAAATAACATAAAAAAGATTAAGTAGGATATATACATATATATATATATGAATATATATATGTATATTCAGGCATATACATAATAACAACTTTTCCAAAATAGGGTATGAATTTGCAAGAGAAGAAGGGGGCTTATATGGGACTGTTTGAAGGAATAAAGAAAAAGGGGAAATAGCATAAAAAAAAAACAACTCCCCAAACAAAAACAAAAACCCTACTGTAAACACTCCAGACTGATAACTACGCATGAACACACACACACACACACACACACACACACACACACACATCTCAGCAATATAACCACTTAGATGTCAACCTCCCTTGTTTTATGGACATGGATGGGACCATAGTACCATGTTCAGACCAGCTTTATTTCCAAAATGTTCCCCATGCAGATGAACCCCTAAGCTCTCCAGGAATCTCCAATAGCAACTGTCTGTCCCACAAAGAGCCTGATCTTCAGCATCTCAAATTCTATTGGTTTCTCAACTACTAGTCATTTTGATTTAGCTTCAGAGAAAAATATCTCTTTGTTTCTATTTCTTATTCTAATACTTATAAACATTTGACTAATATTATGAGATATTTCCTGTAAATCATTCAAAAGCATTGACCAATTATTTGAAAAATCTGCATAAAATGTGGAAGCTGATATGTAAGCTAAGGAAAATATTTTGTTTTATGTAAAATATAAAAAACCTGAGCATTGTATAATTGCATTTGAGATATGCCTTGTTTGCCAGTGAAGAGCTAGGATGCAGTGTGTTTCTGAGCAGGGACTTTAAAACAGTGGCGGTCCACACACTCCAGTTCACTTACTGCATCAGGTATAACTTAGCAGTTCATCTGGGTTGTTAGAAGGTAAGTCTTCCAAAGCCTTAAAAAGAATTTTATTTAAACATAATGCTCAAAAACATAATGTGAGATAGTTGTATAGTCACCATTGTGTGTGTGTAAAAAATAGCCTTTAGACAGTTAAGATATTTAAGCCAAATATTTGAGTCGTTCTCACTAAATGTGGGAAAATTGATTTGCACAAGTGTTTGCTTAGGCTCAAATAAGTCCAACAGACTGAGGTTTTTCCCAGTGTTTGTCGATTCTTGACGGCTGTCAGTTTGCAGGTCTGACTGCTTTATCTTGGCCTCACCAATGCCACATTAGTATCTTCAGAAAATGGGCCATGAAAGCCGCTATTCCACTGTCCCAAATCAATTACTGCATTCTTAAACTGGCGGAGTGTCCACTGCGGGCACAGAGACAGCCGGTGGGCACTGATTGGACTGTAATGCCATGTGTAGCAGGAGAGAAAGAGGGGAGTGTTTTCTGCTTAATGGGTTGGTATTAAGTGGGTGGGATTGCCTTCTAATTAGCCAACAATTGCTGTGTTTCCTGGTTTCCCTCCTTCCCTCCTCCTGTCGGTCACCAGCTGCCAATCGGCCCCCATTTCTGAATTTTTTTTCTTGAGTTTATTGCTCATTGCAGTGGAAGCCTTTGTTTAAGAAAGAGGGCTCCCAGGGTCTCAGCTGCCTGGGTGCAGCTTGCAGCCTACGATGAGTAGCAACTGTCAGTTTATTTTATCTCAACCTTTTCATCATTCTGCTGAAACTGATCGACTGAACCCACCTGAGAGGCCTGAGGATTCAGTACCTGCAAGTCATTAGCGGGGACTATGCAGCCTTCACTGTGGAGTGAGTCAACACTTCTCCAAACGCTGCCGTCCACCTTAAGCCCCTGTTGTCCCCGGAACACATGAGAAATCTGGCCTCTTTGTGGCTCAAAGCTGAATCGACAGGAGGTGATTCTTTTGACGTACAGCCTTATGAGTCTGAATATTTTCCTTTGGCCAAAGAATAAGGAACGTGCCTCTGTTGTATGCTTTGGTATAGGGATCCCCTCAGGGAGCGATCATGCAGGAGAATACAGTATTACTGTAGCCACAGGAAAAACAAATAGTGAAATTGGACAACATTTTACAAAACGACTTTATAACATGAGGTTTTAAATCCCTTTTTTTACAAACACCCAATGGGTAGGATTGGAGCCTAAATAAAAAATATGTAGGCATGTGACATATGTCTCTTTATATTTATTTATTTAGTGTGTGTGTGTCACAGCCCACATGTGGAGATCAGAGGATGACTCCCAGGAGTTTTTCCTTTCAACCTGTGGGTCCCAGGGATTGAACTCAGGAAGTCAGGCCTGGCAGCAAGCCCCCCAGTCCACTGACCCATCTTATGACCTCTAATGTAGCTTCTCTATGGTATTTCCTGGGTTTTGTTTTACAACCAACCAGATAAGATTTTTCTGCACAAGTCAGTGGTATTTGGAAAATCATTTCCTAAAGACACCATGGAAGCTGTTGTGTCCAGAATGTATCCAAAGAGACTGAAGGATGGGGCAAGATGCTCCTTCTTGTGTCACAGGGGAGTAGAGAACGCAGTGGGAATAGTGGCCAGTCAGGGACGGTGCGTCATTTACCACTCGGAAGTCAACAAGGGCTGAGCAGCTTGTTAGGGAGATAAAACTGGGTAGAAAACTAAAGAATTTTAGGTAAATCAGAACATGACCAGTAGCAACACGGGATTGGTACTAGAGACAGTTCAGTTGAGGAAGCTCTGCACCATAATTCGGTTGGCTCTGCATGTGAAACAGATGAGATACCTGAGCACCTACAGCAGGCCACACCTCACATGAGAGTTTACTTATCAGGTAACTCATCAGAGAAGAAATGCTATCCCTTTAAGGGAATTGTGCAGTACAGGCATCACACCCTTACAAAGAGCTGTCTATATCCATTTAATAGATAGGGTGAGTTTGGAAACGAGAGAACTTTGTTTTAAGACCCAGTGCATGAATTCATATATTTTAGTCAGTAGGAAAAACTAACACTACACAGTAAGCTAAAACACTGAAAGATTAAGGAAACCTAGAAACAGTTCTCATATACAAGAATCGAGGCCGCACTGAAAGCAGCCTCTTAGGCTCTACCGTTAGAGGTCTGTATTCTGAGGGTCCTGGACACTTATTTACAGTAGGAACTCTATGCCAGGCTCATAGCTTTAGTACAAGTGGCCCTTGAATTCCACCTTGAGAAACTTCTTGGGGTGGTAATGTGAAGTTTAGTTTTCTATAGGTCATCTTAAAACACCTGTGAATAGTAGAAAATGCAACAGAGTGTCCTGATTCACCAAAAGATCCTTCCGACTTCAATGCTGTCTAAGAGTCTTCTCCCACTCAGAATGAAGACTGTAAAGTGGAGTGCAAATGGAAGGAGACAGAAGCCTCCCAGGTGGGTCCACATCTGGGCTCAGCTCTGTGTTCTAGTCACAACTGATCTTCACAGAGCATCTGGAATGATCTTTTTGAAAAACTAACCAGAGAGGACTTCTCAGACAGACCTCAGAGGGTATTTCCTCACATTTTTTGTTGAAACCCAAAGCACTTACAGTGGCTTTCAAGAACCACTAACCAGATGCCCCAAATCCTCCCCTCTTCCTTTCTCTCCTCACTCTTTGCCCCTCCTTCCCCCTTCCCCTTCTCTCCCCGTTCCCCTCTGGACTTACTCCAGCCATGTTGATTATCTGCTGTTCTGTGGGTGAGCCTGGATATACCAGTGGAGGACCTTTCCCAGAAGACCTTGCTTCTTCCTTTCCCAGGCCAGCTGTGAGAGTCTTCTTGGAAGTTTTCATCTTGAACAGTCCTCTGCACCACTGGGCAGGTGCTCTTCTGTTGCTTTTCTTTCTGTCTTTATTGTGCTTGCCACTATTTCTAGAGCCTGTCTGCCAGTATCTTAAGCTGTGTCTATGTTGACAACATTCCCAACTTTATTAACGCAGGTGGGAGGTTGAAATGTGTGCTCATCCAAGGAATGGCAACAGGCCTGGTTTGTACTGTAAAGCATCCTTAATATCACAACTGTCTGTAACTCCTCTTCCAGAGATCTGACACCTTGATACCAATGCACATAAATAAATTTTAAAAAAGCTAAAAAATACTTTCCATGGCAATAAATCGACTCACCAGTATATATACATTGTTAAAAATATTTTTCTGTGGTTACCTTTGTTTGTTTGTTTGTTTGTTTGTTGAGATACGGTTTCTCTGTGTAGCTCTGGCTATCCTGTAACTCATGACCAGGCTGGCCTTGAACTCATGGAGACTCAACTGAACTGCCTCCCAAGTGCTATGGGCCAAGTGATATGTGCCACCTTCAACTGACTATGGCTGGCCTCACTGTTATATAATCTTGGATTTGATGCATATAAACCTGCAAGATTTGCTACTTGCATTTTCATTTGGGAGTCACTGCTTTCTACCCTTGCTGTTCAGTTTGCATGCACGTTTATGCACACCTAAGTTCCCCTAAGTGCTATTATAATTCTAATCAAGAAGTTACTTCTTTAATTTGATTTATTCACAAATTTAGGTTTTTCATTAACAGGTATCTTTAATTTCTGTAGATAGCTTTATTTTTTATAATTTTTGCTTTCTTTAAATAGGTTAGCAAGGGAGTCAAAAGGTAATTTTGAAGAGACATGTTTATGCTTAGCTTTCATGAATTACATTTTACTGAGGATACTCAATAGAAGCTAAAGTTAAAAAAAATCTGTGTTAGATATAGAAATTGACAAAATTATGCATAATTACCTATGCAATTATACTTGCCTGGGCTTGAAGATTTTAAGCCAGGAATGCTTAATAACATTTGCATGGTTAAATGAGAAGCAGGAACAATGGGAAGGGCCTCGGGGCATGGTCGTCTATTTAAGCATCCACTTGGATTTTCAACATAATTAGTCATATAATTGTGTGCCTAAACTTAGTGGATCCATGTAAGTAATTATCAATTATTAAAAAGTAGTGCTTGTAATGTTTTTCTCTCTGTTCCCTGCCAATCAAATTATCAAGGAACATACTATGTTCATGTTACATCACATAAATTTTCAAGTAAAATGAACTGTGAAGCTTTAGGTGAAGGTGGATGGATGACAAATCTGTGAATTCATTCAGATGAATGGTTTCTAATTCAGCCACTTGACATCTATGCTTTGGGGGAGCATTCTTGCTATCCAATAATAACATCATTGAAAGATTTGACCATGGTAAATATTGCCACAGTATTCTGAGAGTTCAGGAAGCATGTATGTTCAAATATGCTCTTAGCGACTTCAGGATGCATTTCAGAAAAATTGGCACTGCTCAGAGTGGCCTGGGGCTAAAAGGAAGAGCCAGACATTGCATTTCTTCTCTAGATTTTGTTCAGTATTTCCCATATGACTTACATTGTGTTCAGCCCAGGAGACTACTATCATTCATGAGAAGTTAGATGTGTGTCCATGGTTGCTATTCAAGACACTGTCTTTTCTAAGTTACTGTAAAAGTTTCTAAAAGAGAAATTTTCATAAAAACATGAGCTTTCTAGTAATTTTGGCAAAATATTCAAGTTATCCAACATTCAAGAGTTATATAACATCTGAGAGTTAAAATAGCCCTCCCCTGAAAAACTCATGCCAAACCATCAGCCCTGAAAATATACCCAAAAATAACTTGCACAGGATGTACTTATGAATTCAGAAATAACACACATACACACACACACACACACACACACACACACACACACACACACACACAGGTCACATATTTGAAAGGAAGTAAAGAGGGGCATGTGGGAGGGTTTGGAGGGAGAAAAGGGAGGAAAAAATGATATTATAACATCTATATTATAGTGTCAAAAATAAAGGAAATAAAAATATCATGCCCAAGGTGGTAGAATAATATTATAGTCATAATATACTATTAATTATGGTTTTATATATAGTATTATATATTATAGTTTTATATAGTATTATATAATTATAGAAATTATATTATAGCTTAAAAATAAAAATATTGTAAAACCTTAAAAACTAAGTTAAAAACACAAGGATCTTAGAATAAGAAATTCAAAGAAAAGTAAACTCTAAAAGCAGGTCATAATTTTAAAGAGGAATTCCCAGTTGTGGAAGGTTTAGGATGAATTAGAAGCCAGCAAAACTGATGTCTCCAATGCTCATACTTCAAGTACCAATGGTGTGTCACTTCTTTCTTCAGAAGAAAATCTTAAAGGAGACAGCAACAGAATTGTCCTAACAGAAATTTACCAAAGATGAGTGACATGTACCTAAGGAGAAGGCCTCATGCCCCCCAATTCTGGTAGTGGCAGAAGGATTTAGCTACATTCATGGTGTGTCAGACACATGGCCATGAGTCAAGGGATAGAGCTGAACAGTAGTGACAGACTTCTCTGGCAGTGAAGCAAATGTGACTGACCAGGTGACAGTGGGCTCTCCCAGACCACAGATGTAAACTTTGTTCTGACACAGCTCTGGCCTTAGCCCTGGTTTTGCTCAGTGTAAGGAACCAAAGGCTTCTCAAACTATCCATACAGACAACATGCAAACAGCAGCAGAGCGGTGAAGCCTAGTTATAGTTTTCCTAAGTGTGGTGCACTCAGTGAGCTCAGAAAGCTAAGTCTGCTCACACCACCAGCTACTGAGGACTGTGAGCAGAATCTAAAAGAAGGGCAGTCCTTGTCAGAGCCATCAAGAATTCTCTTTTATTGAACCAAGGCAGCAGATAGAGAAGGAGAGTTTTCAGAGTGAAGAAAAAAAAAAAAAAAAAGAAACAAACCTCTCAACCTGAGGGAGCCGAAGTCATATTACTATTTCCCAATGAAGCTAGTTTTAGCTTCTGAAAAATGACTTTATTCTGAAGGAAGTAACTTGTCACTTGTGTTGTACAAAATAGATGAAGTGTATTTAAATGAGGAAATTAAAAATTCACACTCAAATTTTCCTTTTTTTTTTTTTTTTAAAGAATTTGGTTGCAATTAAGTATTGGTTTCTATTTCTCAGACGTTTCCCATTTTGGCATTATGCTTGTTTTGAATAAGCTGCAGACGGTACTGAATGCTTTTCCTGATGTTTGTGAGACCCAGATTCCTATAATGACTTTAAGGAAGGCTAACAGAAAGGGTCCACACTGGTTTTCTTCTTTTGGCATGGATGTAGAACACATAAGGAATGTATTTTAATGCTTTTATCCAATTTGCCTTATCTATCCTGTTTGCTATGACTAGAAAACGGAGTTTAACAAAGCATTTTAAGGATTTATACTTTAAAAAAAAACCCACAGGCAGACTTGTAGACTATAAATGTACACTCTGCAAATTATCCTACAGAATCAGCCCCCCAAGTCTCTCAGCAGCACCCCTACTGCTGTGCTCCTGGAAGCCATTGAAAAAGGTCCTGGGGCTTCTACAATCAGAGTGGGCTAAGTCATATGGAAACTTACATGGGGATGGAGACTGAGATCCATTATGTCCTCTCCTAAAAGCCATAGATTATTAAACAAAAACCCCAGGGCCAGGTGCAAGGTACCTACCTGTTTATGAGCATTGGTGAGGCAAGTCCAAGAGATTATGCCCTCCCCACCAAGGCCTGCCACTCATAGTTTCTTACCAGAACTATATAAGACCCTTCTGCTGAAGGTGTCACATTCCCTGACTACAAGACACAGAGATCAAGCTGGAACTAACCAAGAAGCTCCCCCGCTGCTGACTGGCTTTCCTGAAGCAGAAAGGTACTATGTGGGCTGTGTGGGGGAGAAAGGGCACCAACAGCTTCACCCAGCTGTGAATCCTATGAGCCATACTATCATCCTGTCAGACAAGGTGCCTACTGAAGCAACAATGGCATGACAGTTATAGGGGTGACTGAATGCTCTGAGTAGATATGAAGCTTGCCCCTAGTAGAGAATCCTTGTCCCATAAGGTTAATGCAGTAAAAAACAAACAATTCCCCCTCCAAAAAAAAAAAAAAAAAAAACAACAAAAAAAAACAACTCATGGTTGATGACGTCTTCAGCCCCAGTGGGCGAACTTGGACTGTTTATCACCCTTCTTTAGCTTATCCTTATACATTGCCTTCTAAGTATCTATGCTTATACCCATATACAAGTGCTAATTTCAGCCTTGGTCAGAGACGCTTCTCTTTGTAGTCAGTGATTGGTAAATACAGAGATGCCTGCAAGGTGCTCAAGGTGCTGAGAGTAAGGGGCAGTTTATTGATTAGCCTTCGTGTATATGTATACAACTGCCTCAAAGGGTTAGGGAGCATGACAGAAGAGGAGGCAGGGAAAAATGTGAGAACGAGAGACTAGGAAGAAATAATTCAACCAGTACAACCATGATCTCACAGGAGCTTCAGCTGCATGCAATGGGCCCATCACTGTTTACATGAATTTAGCATGTTTTGGGAAGGTTCGCCCTCTCTCCCTCCTGCACTACTGGCTACTGATGGACTGTTGGGGAGGGAAAGACATCATTTGCAGTTAGTAAGCCACTGATAAGTCCACCGGCCTCCAGTAGTTAGTTCCAAAATCATCATCATCCCAGAGATGGCCCTGGTCAGTGAGTCACAAAACAAATAGTCACTAAAGGGGAGAAGGGACTTGTAGGGGTTGGGGGGGGTGAAGTGGTGGGAGTGTGAGGTGAGGGTGAGGTGGTGGGGGTGGT
>PVIH01022199.1:0-27797 GCA_004025045.1 Sigmodon hispidus | reverse complement strand
GGGAGGGAGGGGAGAGGAGGGGAGGGGAGGGAGGGGAGGGGAGGGGAGAATCTAAAACAGAATCTAAATTTGTCTTTCTTGAACAGTGTGATCCTGAACATTCAAAGATGAAGAATTTTCAAGTTTCTCTGTCTTACTTTAAAAATGACCTGTTAAGGGGCCTGGAGAGATGACTCATGGATTAAGAGTGCTGTCGATCTTGCAGAGGACTCAGATTCAGTTCCCAGGATCTACACAGTGGCTCATAACCATCTATAACTCCAGTTCCAGGGAACCTGATCCCTTCTAAACATCACACACAGCACACATACACATGTACAGACAAACACTCATACACATTTTTTAAATGACATGTCAGTTTCAGATATGAATTTAGGAATTCACAAAGCACAGTTCTGAGGGAAAGCAATAGGCAATGACAGAAACCCCAAACGCCTCTAAGACGTAAGAGGCCAGCAAGGTGGCTCATGTCTAGTGACCTAAGTTTGCTCCCAGGATCCACGTGCTGGAAGAACTCCAAGTTATTCCCTGACCACCAAGTGAAGACTGTGGCCCACGTGCACTGTCACACACATTGCATAAATTAAATAAATATAACAGGACTGTATCAGTATAAAAAATAATTAATTAGGTTGTTAGGCATCTCCTAGACAAGACCTACACATGGAGCAAGTTCCATAAGGTAGTCAAAGTCAATCATTTGTAAAATGTTTTTAGAGGCCAGAAAAGGCCAGGAAATAGGAATGATTCGTTCCTGAGGAGGAGGACGTGAGACTTACAAGGGGACTTTCTCCTCTGTGGTTAGGCTGAACACCACCTTTCCCAGGACCACAGAACCACTATTTACGCCAGGCTGCAGCATGCTCAGGGGCTTGAGTTCCAAGGTCACCTTCTGCCCAGAGGCTGACTGATACCGCCCATCACCACAAGGGCCCAGATGGGCTGGACGCAGGCTTCCCAGCATGCTCTGAAGTTTTTTGGGTTTTGTCTTCCCCTGCAAAAGAAGGAAAATAGATCAGATAGAAACTGGTATCCTGACTGATTCTATCTCTCAACCTGCCCACCAGCCACTACCACCTAAACTTATTCTTTTTGCATTTGACTGACAGCTCAACCATTACACATCTTTACCTTGCTCTCCAGGAGGCTGGTTAGCCTAGTGAGGAATTCCAGGAGTTGCTGTTCTCGTTGCCGGGGCTCTGGCCATGCAGGGTCCAATGCTGCCGCCCGAGAGAACCCCTCTAGGGCCTCCCCGTAACTCTCTTCATATTTATGTAACTGTAGAAAAGTACCCAGATTATCAGTATAGACAAACAACCTATACAGAGGAAATGCTACAGCAGACTAAGAATCTAGAGAAAACTGTATTTTCCTCAGTCATGTTCCTGTCCTACACTGAGTACCTTTCTTCTGGGCCAAACAGTACAAAGACAAACTCAATTCCAAGAAGCCAACTCACAAACTCCGAAGCAGGGAAGCATGCTGGGTAACTGTTATTCCATTCATACTTAAACCCAGAAGTCTCCTAAGGCATCTTCTCATTCTCTATGTCCTATTCACTACCTCGGTCCCCTTCTTCACTCATGTGACTCTTCTAGGCTGAAGTCAGACTGAGCTAGCTCTTCCTAAGAAGAATCAGGCTTTCCTTTCAGTTCCTGTTCCAACTTTGTCCCCGTATAACTCAGAGCTACACTCAGAAGCTAAGGCTCAGCTGACTTTTTTGAAAAGACATTTTTTTTTTTAAAGTATTGCTTGTATGTATGTGCACCGTGTGTATGTAGAACTTGCAGAGGTCAGAAGAGAGCATCAGGTCCCCAAGAACTGAAGTTACAGCCACATAGATGATAGGAACCAAACCCAGGTCCTCTGAGCCGTCTCTCCAGCCCCTACATGTCCTTTTTAGTTTACCTTCATGACGGCCACCCATGGGTCTTACCGTTGCCCTGTTCAGATGAAGGTCAGGATTGCTAGAAGCTTTCCTGTCGACCTTCTCCTACAATGAGATAAAAAGATCATCAATATATTCCAACTAGATTTTAAGGATACTCAAGCTCAACAGGTCTCAGATTCCATCTCCTTAGAAAAAACTAGAGGTTCTTCCTTGCCAAAATGCTATCGCTACCCATGCTACTGCCCATTGGTAACTGTGTATGGAGCATCACTCTGAAGTGCCAAGGATACAAAGCTGATTGCACGTGTGACATTTTAACATAGAGTTATAACTAATCCACACAGCATTAGAAAAATAGATAAAAGATAAAAAAGATAAAAAATCATAAAGAATTATGATTTTCTTAAATTAAGCCATGACACAGATAACAAAGGAAGCCTAAAGTAGAAATGATGCCTTTACCCAGCTCCTCTACATAGCTCGAAATGTAGGCAAAGTCACGGTTCTGGATCAAGCTCCTCTACACAGACACATAAATCACAATCTGACACGAAAACGGATGAGCAAAGCTGTAAGACACCACAGAGAAATGTGCTGGGGAAAACCACAGTGCTGATATTTCTTAAATCATAGTCACTGCCTGGACACAGTATAAGCATAAGCAACATGAACTAAGATTATTTAAGCAGCTGTTTCAAGGATGCTTTTAAATGCAGAAGAGAAAATTGAGTTAAAAACAACTATGTGCTGGGCAGGAGTGGCACACACTTTTAATCCCAGCACTGAGGAAGCAGAGACAGGTGGATCTCTGAGGTTGAGGCCAGCCTGGTCTACAAAGCAATTTCCAGGATAACCTGGGCTATACAAAGAAACCCTGTCTCGAAAAAAAAAAAAAAATTACTGTGGCTGAGAACAAATTCAGAATTTTGAGGACATAGTCTTGAAAATGTAAATATTCACAAAATTTAAAAATTAGCATAAAAGGTAGGCATGTCTATACTACCAGCTCTAAAGAGGCAGAGATGGAGAGATCTCAAGTGTGAGGCCAGTCTGGGTTTCAAAGTGAGACCCTGTTTATAAAATAAATAAATATATAATTTGGGTAAAATATAATTCCTCTGTCCTTTGGGCAGTCTCTGATCCACAAGTATGACTATACAATAGCTGTTCCCTTACTCTGCCAAAAGGCACAGTGAGCCACAGTAAGTTACACAGCAAGTTACTATGTCAAAGAAACCTGAACGCAAAGAACAGAGATGAATATAAAGGCCACATAAAAAGCAATCAGAAAGTAAGTATGAGCCTTCTAACAATGAAGAGATAGATGCTCAAAGCCTCAAGGAACCCAATGCCCAGGCAAGTGTTGTCAATATGAGCACTGCTTAGAACACAGAGTGATGTGTGAGCGCCACTGTGTGACTCCCTGCAAACAGTGCACATTAAGCCTAACTGTGGGCAACCCAGAGCCATGTCATATGATTTACCTTGGAATTTTAATCTTCAGTAAATTTTCAGAGCTTCCCTTCTCTTTAAAATTATGCAAGGATTATTTCACTAAGCTTTTGGCCCTACTAAAAATGGACATGCTAAGACAGACACCACAATCTTGTTATGCATGCCTGTAAGAAACTGAGGCGACTCAAGGACTTATCTGTCGCCAAGGCACCATCCCTAACATCTTATAAAATAAGTCACCTATGTAGACATGTGAGCTGCTAGCAATCTCTGAAAGCACTACTTGCTGAAGGAGCCCAAGAAGAACAAAGTGCTTCGGTCGTTGTCTCTACATCCACCCTGGGTGATCGCAAGTACTTACTGCTTGAGCATAGGCACTGAGGGCTTGCTGGGAGATCTTAGGGTTCTGGCCAGTATTGAAATAAAGAGAGAGATACGCATTCCCCAGGATATCTGCAAGAGCAACAGCAGTGGGCCATCTCAGAGCCCAGTCCAAGATGCAACCAGCAGCTCTAGGAAGTCTGTATGTTTAAAAGTTTTATTAGCATATATTATTGCTTAGAGGAATGAGTTTCACTATGACATTTCCATACGTGCATAGGATGTATTTTGATTGTACATATGCATTCCGATATCTCTGTTTTGTCCCCTCCCAAGTCCACTGATCCCCTTCTTCCCAGTCAATGCCTCTTCTACTTCTATCTCTGTTTACTTTAACCCAATGCAGCATGGGCACCTTGCCAGTGGTCACAACACAAAAGAAAATGGCTCCCCTCCCCCAGCAGCCATTAACTACCTATACATCCTCAGGGAGGGATCTCGTAAGCCCTCCTACAAAAAATAAAAATAAAAATAAAAAAATACAAATGCAGGTTTTGTGCTTTCAGAATTATCTTTTTTAAAAATTCACTTAATTTTATTTTATGTGTATGAATGTTCAGCCAGCACGTGTGTCAATGCACTATACCATGCAATGCCTGAGGAGGTCAGAAGAAGATATCAAATCCTATGGAACTGGAGTTACAGATAGTTGTGAATTTCTTTTTATTATGATTATTATTATTTCTTTTTTAAATTTATTTTCATTGCCTATATGTATAACTGTGTAAGGATGTCAGTTCTTGGAATTAAAGACAGTTGTTAGCTGCCATGTGGATGCTGGGAATCAAACTCAGGTCCTCTGGAAGAACAGTCAGTGCTCTTAACCACTGAGCCATCTCTGCAGCCCTTTTCCCCCTAAATCAGGATCTCAGCATTGTAGTCCTGCTGGCCTCAAACTAACAAGGATCCACCTACCTCTACCTCCTGAGTGCTAAGGCTCACAAGCCTACTTCTAAAATGCCCTACCTCTTACCCAAACCAGGAATAACACTATATTGATTTGTTAAAATTCCACTGTAATAAAGAGATAAACATGGACTCCCAACTGATGTGAGATGTCATTCTGTATGCTGTGAATACTACTGGTTAATAAAGAGGTTGTTTTGGCCTATGGCAAGCCAGCTTATAGGCAGATAGGAAATCCAAACATAAAGAGGAAGGAGGGTGGAATTACACAGAGACTCTGCGAATGTCCACCCAAGAGAGCAAGATGTAATGTAACACAGGTAAAGCCACTAGCCACGTGGCAAGACAGAGATTAATAGATATGGGCTGGGTTAAGTAGAAAGAGATAGCAAAAAATGAGCCTGAGCCATAAGCCGAACAGTTTGTAATTAATATAAGCCCTTATGTGATTATTTGGAGCTAAGCAGCTACAGAACTACAGGACTGGACCTAAGAGCTAGGTAGGCCAGAAACTTCAGACTACTCCCAACAGATATGACAGAAGCCTGGTCAAAGGGGAGGTTGTTTATGTTGATTGGGGCGGGGATCTTAGGGAGGCAGAGTCACTTGACATAAGCAATAGACATCTGAGAAGAGGGAGAATCGATTGATAAGATGCCTCCATCAAATCAGACTATAGGGATGTCTGTGGGGCATTTTCTTTATGATTAATGATGGATGTAGGAGAGCCCAGCAAACTGTGGGCAGCGCCACACCTGAACACGTGGACGTGGTCCTGAGCTGTATAAGAAAGTAGGTTAACTGAAAGTCTGGAGAGCAAACCACTAAGTGGCATTTATGCTTCAGTGCCTGTCTCCAGGTTGCTGCCTTGAGTTCCTGCCCTGATTTCCCTTCACAGTGCATGGTGATAAGCTACATGCTGAAATAAATCCTTCTCCCCAAGATGCTTCTGGTCACAGTGATTATTGCAGCAACAGAAGGTAAACAAGGACACCCTGCATTGCTTAACGGGAAAACCTAAGTTCCCTGTCTTAGATCAAGAGAACCAAGAGTTCCAACAGTAACTCATCAAAATAAGTCTAGAGGGGTTGAAAGTCACCTCAGTGATTAAGAGTGCTTGCTGCAGAATCCTAAGGGTCAGAGGCTAGATCCCAGCACCCATGTAATAAGTCAAGCATCCAGCAAACATTAGCAACTCCACCTAGAGATGTGATAGCGTCCTCTGGCCTCCCCATGTGCATGTGCACATATACACATACACACACAATTTAAGTAAAAAAAAAGCAAGTTTAGGGCTTTGCAGCTGCCATGGCTGAAACCCACTACTGTACAAGCCTAGAACCTGTTCCTAACACTCACACCAGGAGCGGCCATCAAGGATATCCATCTGCACAGCCAACTTAGCCTGCTGGACACTGTCCATGACATGACGAGAGTGTTCATCTCCAGAGTCGGTCTGCAACTGGCGAAGCACCATTGACAAGTTTTGCAGGGAGACCTTGTTTTTGCACTGCAAATGGAAAAGATACACATTCAAGTCTCCTGACTCTACCTTCCGCTTCTAGATCCACACTGATCTCAGTTTTCTCCTCATTCCACTTTTTTTTTTGTCTTAATTATTGCACTAAGTACATCTTCAAAGCCTATGGATAACTCTGAATGCTATTTCCTTCTCACCTAAGGCAAACCTGATCCTATCTTATTTCCTCTCAGGCTTCTGTTCCTATTCCACGTCTGCTCCCCACCCTTTCTCCCTTCTCATTCTATTTTATTCCCCATTCACATTTACTCCTGATGTGCTCTCCTTCTCTTAGAAAAATTCAAAGAACCAAAGGAATCCATTCCTCCCCAACTCTGTTGGGGAACAGGCAGCTCACATGGGTCAGGGCTCCTGAGAAGCAGGTGTGGGCAGCCGCAATGTCTCCTTTCTTCCAGTACACCTCGCCCAGCTGGTTCCAGGCTTCCACCAGCTCAGGCTCCAGCTTCACAGCCTTTGAGAGGAGCATCTCAGCCTCAGGGCTATACTCAGGAGTGACATTCAGTGCCTTCCCCTTCAGCATTAGAGCCTGTGCCTCACCCTGGACAGTACCTAGGAAGAAGGGCTGAAGATCAGGCCATGAAATACCAGGGAATTGTTTTTCCTCAATGAACAAATGGCTGGAGACTCCACCTAACCTTAGTGCAGACCCAGCTTTGCTCCATCGGGGGATCCTCTTGCTTTCTTCTTCCTAGTTCATAACATTCCTTTGTGTCGGCTACCAATTCCTACAAATACTTCTTATACCTAGGACCCCCAGTGGTCACACCTGGCTAGGACTGCCCAGATTTTCATTACCCTCCATATCTATCTCTCTGGTCACAGCCCTGTAGTAGCCGTCTTATAATGTCGTCTCGCCCCACACACACCTGCTTCCATTCTCTGGAGACTCCTCCTCTTTGTGCAGACCCAGGACTCACCTAGTCACTTCATCCCTGTCTCTCTGGGCACATTCTTTATCTTACTCTTTCTGCGACCTACTTACTGGAGTGCCTTCTCCTATCATACTTCCAACTCCCTAAGGACTCTTGGTGTGGACCCATCCCCTTAGCTCTCTCCCTCAGACCAAATCTACAAATAGGAATACAGGAAGAGAAGAAAGCAAGGTCAATAGCACAGAAAATATTTTCGACAAAATTATACAAGAAAATTCCCCCAAACTAAGGGAAGCATGCAGGACACTAAATAAACTGCACCAGAAAAGAAATTCCCCACGTCACAGATGCGCTCGTCTGAATGTAACTGGCTCCATAAGCTCATAGGGAGTTGCACTAGTAGGAGGTGTGGCCTTGTTGGAGGAAGGCTGTCACTATAGAGGCAGGCTTTGAGGTCTCACATATGTTCAAGCCACTCCCAGTGAATCAGACCACTTCTTGTTGCCTGTGACTCAATATGTAAGAACTCTCAGCTCCTTCTCCAGCATAATGTCTGCCTTGCTTCCAACCATGGTGATAATGGACTAAATCTCTAAACTGTAAGCCAGCCTTAATTAAATGTTTTCCTTTATAAGAGTTGTCATGGTCATGTTGTCTCTACACAGCAATAGGAACCCTAACTAAGACACATAATAATCAAAACAGAATAAAAAAGAATATCAAAAGCCACAAGAGAGAAAGACAAAGTAATATGCAAAGGCAGTCCCAGCAGAATAAAACCTGACTTCTAAATGGAGTCTCCAAAATCCAGAAGAACCAAGGATATCCTACAAACTTTAAGACCAGAGATGCCTATCCAGACTACTATACCCAACAAAACTATCAATCATAATATAAGAAAGAAAAACACTCCACAATAAAATCAAATATAAGCAGCATCTATCTACCAATCCAGTTCTACTGAAGGCACTAGAAAAAGTTAACTCTCTAGTTTTAATTATACCCAAGAATATGAAAGGAATAAATAATCTGAACAGCAAATCAAGAGAGGAGGAACCTACCCTAATAACAAAATACAGGAATCAAAAAAGACTGCTCATTAATGACTCTCAATATTAATGACTTCCAGTCCCTAATAAAAATACACAGACTAACAGACTGGACTAGAAAACAGGACCCAGGGCTGGAGAGATGGCTCAGTGGTTAAGAGCACTGACTATTCTTCTGGAGGACCTGAGTTCGAGTCCCAGCAAAACCACATGGTGGCTCACAACCATCTATGATGAGATCTGGTGCCCTCTTCTGTATACTGTATACATAATAAATATTTAAAAAAAGAAAAAAGAAAAAGAAAACAGGACCCATCTTTCTCTCCATCCTGGAAATGTACAAAGACATCAGCTCAGGATAAAAGGATGGGAAAATTATATTTCAGGTAAATAGATCCCAAAAGCAAGCAGGATAACCATTTTAACATATGACAAAATAGACCTCAGACCAGACCATTCATAAGAGATAGAAAAGGATACTACACACTCAAAGGAAATATCCACCAAAAGGACACTGCAATCCTTAAACATGTATGCATCAAACATAAGGGTACTCAAGCTCATAAAAGAAACACTACTATAGCTAAAATTAAATGGTAAGTTACACACAGTGATAGTGGGTTAAGTTCAATACCTTACTCTTGCCAAGAGACAGGACATCTAGACAAAACTAAACAGAGAAACGTTGAAGTTAAATAATGTCATAAATCAAAGGGACTTAGTCCATAATTACAGAGCATTCCACCCAAACATAAAAGAATGTACCTTCTTCTCAGCACCTCATGGAACTTTCTCCAAAATTGACCACATACTCAGACACAAAGCAAGTCTCAGTCTATATAAGAAAACTGAAATAACACCCTGCATCTTATCTGACCACCATGGATTAATTTTGGATATCAACAACAACAGAAAGTATGCAAATTCATAAACACTGAACAACTCACTACTGAATCAAAAATGTGTCAAGAGAAAAATTAAAAAGAAAAATCAAGAATCTTAAAGAACTGAGTGAAAATAAAAAACCTACTCAAATGTATGGGACACAATGAAGGCAGTTCTAAAAGGCAAGTTCATAGTACTAAATGCCTATGTAAAAAATTAGAAAGATCTCATATTAGAAACCTAACAGCATGCCTGAAAGCTCTAGAACAAAAGAGAATACCCAAAACCAAAAAGAGAAGACAGCAAGAAATAATCAAACTCAGGACTCAATAAACAAAAATAAATAAATAAATTACAAAGAGTCAATAAAAATGAATGGCTCATTCTTCAAAAAAAAAAAAAAAAAATCAGTAAGACTGATGAACACTAGCCAAATTAACTAAGAGACAGAAAGAGAAGATTCAAAATAATAAAATTATAGATGAAAAAGGTACATCACAACAGATACCATGGAAATCCAGAGGATATACTTTAAAATTCTACACTCCATCAAACTGGAAAATTAAAAAGGATGAATTTCTTGTTATATATGACCTACCATAGTGAAGTGAAGATCAGATCAGATAAGTAAATTAAACAGAGCTAGAACATTTCCTAGATGCAGACCATGGGGACTGCCTATCAGGATGAAGGATTAGACCTCAGCCACTCAATAGTTAGGATCTTCAAGATCACCTGAGCATCCTGGTGTGGCGGCACACACCTGTAACCCCAACACTGAGAGCCAGATTCAGCAGATTTTAAAGCCATTTCAAGGACAGCCTGTCTACCCTCAAATTCTAGGATAGCCAGAGCAACATAGGGAAACCCTGTCTCAAAAATAAATAAATAAGGCAGAAAAGTCAGTTGTGCATATTAAAATTATCACTAAAAGTATACTTTTATACCATTTGTTACAATCAAATCTATGGAGTAAAAGAGCACTATTCCACACAGGAACATGAGAATAATCTGTTCTAACCGACATCACCCATGCACAGGATATACCATACAGTCCACAGAGTAAGAGTCAAGCACTATCAAACTTGAGTGAATTGCAGGGGGTTGAATGCTTCTTGGTGCCCATACCCAGCATTTCCTCCATCTGTTGCAGGGTTTTCTCCATTTCTTCCTTCACATCCTGCTGTTTCCGCCCTGCATCCTCAACACTGTGTGTCTCAAAATAACTGTCTCGAAATGAGTAGAGTTGATTCACCAGTTCCTAAAAAACGGGGGGGGGGAAAAAGAATCATTAAATGGATAGAGTACCAGACAAGGAGATTTTATATTACCTGCACAGCCTCTGGCCTAGCAATATTGGTTCTGTTATCTCACATGAGGCACAGCACAATGTGAAGATTCCCAGTCCGATCAGGAGGAAGGGCACACAATCACAGGATTTCATGGTCCCAAGATGTCCTACACTAGTCCCTCTGCACTACATGTGTACTGACCTCTCACAGCTCAAGCAGGACTTCCCTATGATCACACCACAGATGAGAGGGACAGCTTGAGACTTGAAATAAACCACAATCAACAAGATCATTCTGGGCTGGAGAGATGGCTCAGAGGTTAAAGAGCACTGACTGTGCTTCCAGAGGTCCTGAGTTCAATTCTCAGCAACCACATGGTGGCTCACAACCATCTATAATGACATCTAGTACCCTCTTCTGTATACATAATAAATAAATCTTTAAAAAAAAAAAATTTACTCTTTCTATTCTGGTCCCCAAAACTTTGCACTTTAGCATTTGAACTTTTGAGTAGGGAATGCTTTGTAAATACTTGTCGCTCTTACTGGTTTAATAAACTGATGATAGATAGGCCAGAATGCAGACAGGAAGTATGGGCGGAACTAAGAAAACCCTGGGAAGAGGAAGAGCAGAGCAGACATGCCAGACAGACAAAGACGACGAAAATGCTACTCCAAGAAAAATGTACTAAGCCACGTGGCTAATCATGGGTTAGTTTAAGAGTAAGAATTAGTAATATGCCTGAGCCATAGGCCAAAAAGCATGTAATTAATATAAGACTATGTGTGATTATTTGGGACTGCTGGTCCTGACCTCAGAGCTAGGCTGGGAAATGGCCTCATGAGTAAAGGCAAATGTCTGCTGCCAAGCCTGAGCTCAGCTCCCAGAACTCACATGGTAAAGGGAAACTGCCAACTTCTGTAAGCTGTCCTCTGACCTCTACATATATACCCTGACAAGCACTCCAATACATAAAGTTTTAAAAAAAAAAAAAAAAAATTAGTCATGGTGGTGCATCATTCCTTTACAGCCAGAGATAGAGTTTAAAAAAAAAAAAAAAAAAATGGGTTGAATAAAAATGGTCCCACAGGCTCATAGATTTGAATGCTTGGTCACTAGGGAGTGTCACTACTTGAAAGAATTAGGAGGTGTAGAAGTGTGTCATTGGGGATGAGCTTTGAGATTTTAAAAACCCATGCCAAACCCAGTCTCTGTTTTTCTGCTGTCTGGGGTTCTGGATGTAGAACTGTCAGTACCATGGCAGCCTGAATGCCTGTGTTTCCCGCTCTGATAGAGAACTAAACCTCTGGAACCAACCGTAAGCAAGCCCAGCTAAATACTTTCCTTTCTAAGAGTTGCAGTGGTCATGGTGCCTCTTCACAGCAATAAAAACTAAGGAAGGAGTACCAAAATAAAAATCTACTTTTAAACACCTTTTCTCATGGATATAGATAGCATGTAGAAGGTTCTCTGTGTCTTATTCCCAGAAACATACACACACACACACACACACACACACACACACACACACACACACGAAAGAAAAAAAAAAGCAAGAAATATTTTTTTACATGTTGTTATATGAAAATACATGGGCTTTCTAAATATGACAACCTGTTGTTTTTCCAGCACAAACCAACCAATCTGGACTTGGTGACCTTGGTATTTTTGGAGGGTTTTGAGAGATTTTTTTATTGCTTGGGGCATCTCTGACTCTCTTGCATTTTTGTACTGAGTAAATGTTAAATGTTCCTAAGGCATCCTGTTATGCAAATGAAACTATTTTACTATTCTTCCCTGAAACAAAGAGCAGAAGAAACATACAGTCCAATTCCATTCAATTATATCAGCCATCACCCTAAAGTCATCCACCCTATCACCGGCCCAGACTAAACTGACTTCCTTATGTGGCTGGACTCCTGCAATAACTTCCCAAATGGTCAATTTGCTCTCACAAACTCTGGAGGAATTCACCACTGCAGACCATTAAATCTAACTCTTTTCCAATACCTACAAGATAGTATGATCTGACCTCCCACAGCCCCTGTACCAGACTCCACGTCTTACCCTCCTTGCCCCCATAATTCTCAAGCCATATGACTATTGTCCAACTATGAAGTTCACACCCACCTGAAGCCTTCTCCCTCCCCCCTCCCCCCCCCACCTCCAGCATCTGGATACTTTCCTCAGATCTCCAAATCACACCGTCAGCATCACTGAGACATGAGTTTAAATGTCAAGTTCTCAGAAAGACTTTCCCTAGTTTGTTTTCCATGTCTGTGATTTAAAAAGACCTAAACCAACTTGGGAAGGAGAGGAAAGCATTCACTTTAACATCAACTCTCAGGGGAGGTCTCAGCAACAAACCAAGGCAGAACCCTGGAGGCCGGACTGGAGCAGAGTCCATGGAGGAGTGCTGCTTACTCGCTTGCTTTCCAGGCTTGCCCAGGACCACTTGCCCAAAGGTGGCACTGCCCACAGTGGCCTGGGCCCTCCCACATCAATCATTAACCCAAAACATGTTCCCACAGACTTGCCAAATGGGACCTTTTTTTCAACTGCGGCTCTTGCTCCCCAGATGATCCTGTTCATGTCAAGCTGACAAAAAATTAATCTCCTCCTCTACAGTTAGTCACTTTGGCATAAGGTTTTGTTTTATGTTTGTTCTTATGGACAAGCAAACGTACACTGTGTGTCTACAGTCTAAGGATAGATAGGATCAAGAATCTAATTTCTAGCCAGTCGGTGGTGGCACACACCTTTAATTCCAGCACTCAGGAGGCAGAGGTAGGAGGTTCTCTGTGAGTTCAAGGTCAACCCTGTCTACAGGGTGAGTTCCAGGGCAGCCAGGGATACCTAGGGAAACCTGTCTCTAAATGAATAAATAAATGAATGAATGAATGAATAAATAAATAAATAAATAAATCTGGTTTCTGCCAATCACACTAAGAAATAAAGTTAATCAAAGTCTATGCTCTGAGTGTATTTAACCCACCCAAGGAACAAAGAAACCTGATCAGAACTTTATAAGTTGTTAAAAACAGCCAGGTAAGGCAGCTCACGCCCACCACTTGGGAGGCAGAGGCATAATGGATCTATGTGAGTTCGAGGCCAGCCTAGCCTACAAAGCCAGTTCCAGAAGAACCAGAGCTACAAAACAAAAAAGACCCTGTCTCAAAAAAAAAAAAAAGAAAAAAGAAAAAGAAAAAGAAAAAGTTAGAAGTATGTAAGCATAGTTCTAGTTTAAATTCCAGGATGGTTTAGACCACAAACTGATTTCTACTGTTTAAGGAAAAATCTTAACCATTAAAACAAAAGTAAAGACACAAACTTGCAGGAAACTCCTTTCTGCCTTTCTACAAATATCACCTGAGGAGAGGGTGGGGCTAAGAGATTAACAGTAAATCCTAAAACTAACAACCAGGGCATCTGCTCTGCAGCCCATCACTGAGTGTTGTCAAGTTCAAAGCAGAAAGATGCTAAAGAAATGGCTGCTGCGGAAATCCAACAACTCCGTTAACAGTCGAGGCGACCTGCCACTCCATTTACACGCTGTTTACGGAGAAAGCCCGACCCAAACTATCAAGCAGTCTGCAGCACACGCTGAACCCCCGTCCTCCGCCTCCCCAGACCTGTGGAAGTGCTCTGCACTTCCTCCTGCCAGAGCAACCAGGCAAAGACTTTAACTCACAGCCTCACCTGCAATTTCTGCAAGACCTGCTTCGCTTCTTCCTCTTCATCAGCCATCATTCCAGCCACTGTCCGATTCTCCTCCCCCAACTTTGTAACCACAGAGACTCAGCCATTCTCACGATGGAGCCACAGCGACATCTAGGGCTCTGGAGGCCCACATGTCCCTCAGAGACATTGCCACAAACCAATTTAATCAAGAATTACATAGCTTGAAGATGCCTTAGAGCCTCTTTGGGATATTGTTTTGCTTTGGTTGGTTGGTTGGTTGGTTGGTTGGTTGGTTGGTTGGTTGGTTGGTTTTTTAAAGCAGGTTCTCACTACATAGATCACGCTGGACTCTCTGTGGTTATGTTAGTCCAGGCTGGCCTCTCTCTGTGATTATGTAGTCCAGCCCCCCCCACACACACACCCACACACACACACACTCTTTTGCCTCAGTCTTCCAAATGGGATAACTAGCACATACTAAGTTTGTGATCACTTTCAGTTACATAAACTTCCTTCCCAAATTCCAGAATCAACATGTTCTTAGATTATTATTACATTCAAATTTTTGTTTCGTGTATTCTTGTCCTTGCTTATAACACTCGTAAAAACCAAGACCCGGTTAGGTGGTATTTGAAGGGAAGAAAGCTAACCTGTATAAATATTTTCCAACTTTGATGATTTCTGCACATGTAACTTGTAGCATTTTTAATGTGTTATCATAATGAGTCTAGTATGTTTGGGCTGGAATGCCACCATATTGTGCATTAATAATGTTCTCATATTCATTATTTCCAAAAGGAAACATAAGAAACAGTCTGAAGAAACAGGGAAGACTGAGAACTATGGCTGGTCTGAGAAAACTCTTTTTATTGAATTTTCCATTTTTTACCTTGAATATAAATTGCTTATTCAAAAATAAACATTTTACAATCTTCTGTTTGAGACAGTGTCTCATGTACCTCAAGATGGCGTGGAACTTGCTATGAAGCCAAAATGACCTTGAATTCCCTATCTTCCTCCCTCTACTTCCCAAGTGCTGGGACTATAGACATTGATTATTACACCTGACGTTTATTTTAACTTTTGAAACAGTCTCAATTTGTAGGTTCAGCTTCTGTGGAACTCAATATGTGGACCAGGGTGGCCTCAAACTCACAGAGATGCTCCTATCTCTGCTTTCTAAGTACTGGGATTACAGACATGCATTACCACATCCAGCTACAAATAAAAAAATTTAATCATTTGCTAAAAGACAATTTCTGTAAAAAAAAAAAAAAGATTAGACACTTCCAACAGTAATTGCTTCCAAAGAGACTGAGCAACAGAAGCAAAGAAGAAATAATTTCCTCTGTGCTTTTTTCATTTAAAAAAAAAAAAACCCACTAAATGGCTCAGTAGTTAAGAGCACTGGCTGTTCCTATAGAGGACCCTGGTTCAATTCCCAGCATTCAAATGGTCCTTCACAACTGTCTGTAACTCCAGTTCTAAAGTATCTGACACCCTCACATAGACACACATGCAAGCAGAACACCAATGCACACAAAATAAATCATAAAAATAAAAGTCTACCATAAAAATTAAACTCTTTAATATTTTTTAAAGAAACATATTTCTGACAGTTTATAATTATATTTTTAGTTTCAATTATATCCTGCTTATATTCCAAACTGCTCCAGATACTTATTTCCTCATACCTTTCTCCAATGAAATTGAAGACCTCATAGGAAAAATTCTTATTTTATACTATAATCTGTAAACTGTATTTCATTAGCTATAAAATATAAAAGTTTTACTTTTGGTCCTGGTGTAAACTGCTGTAAGGAGATAGGTAGGCACTGCCATCTGAGAGGCATCATCTTGACCAAGTTTTCCATTGTCCCTGTGCACAAAGGCTCCTAGGGCAACAAGACTGGCAAGCCCCACACTTTTTCATGCAATGTGACAGGCTACTGTGGTCCTGTGCTGGTATCTCATCCTTGCCCCCAGAGGCACTGGCATTGTCTTTGCTCCTGTGCCCAGGACATTGATGACAGCTATACATCAGCCAGGGGCTGCACTGCCACCCTGGACAACTTTGCCAAGGCCATCATTGATGCCATCTCAAAGACCTGCAGCTACTTCACTCTGACCTCTAGAAAAAGACTGTGTTCACCAAGTCTCCTTATCAGGAATTGACTATCTTGTAAAAATCCATATCAGATTCTATTCAGAGGACCAAGACTCCATCTGTGGCTACCATACAGGGTCTTATACATGAAAAAGTGCATCAAGTCTGAAAATAGATTTTTAAATTATTTTAAATTATGTACGTGTGTGTCTATGTCTAAATGTAGGTATGTGCACAAGAGTTAGTGCCCTCAGAGACCAGAAGAGGGGATCAGATCCCTTGGACCTGGAGTTACAAACAGTTATGAACTGCCTAATAAGGGGGCTAGGAACTGAATTGTGCATCTCTACAGCTGGATATTTTTAAGTTTAAATTTTTTCCACTGTATACCATTTTTACTTTGAGATTTAGTAAAATAAATTTGAAGCTGAGTGGTGGTAGTGTGGTGGTGCACACCTTTGATCTCAGCACTCATGAGGCAGACGCAGATGGATCTCTGAAAGTTTGAGACAGCCTGATCTATAGAGCAAGTTCCAGGACAGGCAAGGCTAACAGAGAAACTTACCCTCAAAACAACAAACTGGTCTACTGTCCTAAGGGCAGCCTGTGCTCTCAGCACTTGGGAGGTGGAAGTCAAAGGGTCTGTTCACAGAAACAGTGTAGACTACCATGAGACTATTTAAAAAGACCCAAAGAGAACAAACTCAGTTGTGTAAAGCAGTAATATTTATTCTTCCTACAATGACTAAACAGACAAAGTCCTCAGGCAACTTCAATGAGGCTCTTATTACCTCAACAGCAATCTGATTTGGCATTTAGGACAATTCTATAATTCATTCCAGGAAAAGTGTTTTAAATGATGTTAATTACTGTAACTCTTAACGTTAGATGCACTGGCATGGGAATGGCTTCTGAGAAATGCTGTTTCAAGTTCACCTTCACAAATAAAACTTTCTAATCTGTAATCAAGTTAATAATATGCTTTGAGGTCATTTGTAACTATGGCCTCACTCTTCTTACACTTTGTGCCATCACAGCCCACTCCACAGTCCTTTTAATAACCACGTTTGCTGAGCAGTTCAACAAAGATGACCTTTGTTCAGCATTTTACATTAGGTGATCAGAACGGTAGAGATCCATAGTCTTCAAGTTCTTGTGCACATACTCAGAGACACATAATTAAAAATGAATATAAAATCTCATAAAAAAGAAATTCCCAAATAAACATGTCAACAATTGTTAAAAAGGTAAAGAAGCAGTTTTATTTTAAAACAAATATCAATTAAATAAGCAAGTAACTTTTATTAATGTAAATTTTTTTAAAAATAGAAACTAAACACATGTATCAAATTGCACTTTCATTCACTGGCACAAACACCTCTAAAATAAGTTAATACAAATGAAAATACATGACTGTATACAATTCGTGCAAATGGTAAGCTACCATTTTCCAAGACCATCATTTTTGGCCATCACTTTCCAAGACCATAATTTTTACATAAACATACTGGCAAATAGAGAAAATCAATGCACACACTTGACATATACATCCAAAGCACCATGGAAAAACACTGGTGCTTACAGAAACATAAAGTTTGGTTTGAAAAAGGGATTTATGCAACAATGTTGTGACTGTGTGAGTAGTGATGAATGTAGAGACTGAGATTCATGAAATGCCTGTGCCCTAAGCAAAAACTAAAGGAATCAAACAGGAAGCCACACACCCTACTGCAAGCCAGCTTCTTCCAAGGTGAAATGTGAAGAGAACTCAGGAATGCCTATTATTTCATTTAGAGTAAAACTGTATCAAAACAGAGGCAGTCTAGAAATGTGAAACGAGCTAAATCCTCTTTGCTTTAAAGGCCCTGTGGCAGACTTGCTGCTCTGATTCATGGCTTTGAGAAGCAAAACTAAAGAAGTTGTTAATGGGTTCAGGTGCTGTGGGGGAATCCACAAAAAATGGTCTGAACTGAGTATCTTCATCTCCACCACCTCGGCCTCCAACTGGTGTACGGTCCAAAGGAAACTTTGAGCTGTTCACTAGGGGAAAAAATTAGGGAAGAGTGTAAGGATATCTCCTAATAGATCTTTAGGAACAAACTAATACATAATGAATAAATATTTTTAAAAAATTCAACTTCTAAGAGATGGATAAAATAATTATCTTAAACTCACCTATTATAAGATAAATATAGACCCAACCCAAGTCCAAAAACTTTGTAACTCAGTTCTCCCCTACCACAGAATATACTATATCTTCTGTGAAAAATCAAACACTGAATAAACATCTGACTATTTTTACCAGACCCTTCCTTGGCTTTAATAGACTTCACTGAAGAGGAAAAAGCTGATTGTATCCATCTAAAAATAACAGAGGTCAAAAGCGAAGTACACGGCTAGAGAGAAACTCAGAGGCCAAGAGCAGTTGCTGCTCTTGTAGCAGACACAGGTTTGGTTCCGAGCACTGACATAGTGGGTCACAACCCTCCATTTCCATGGGATCCAACATCCTCTTATGGCCTCCATGAGCAGTACACAAGTGGTAAAATACATATACACAAGTAACACACATAAAAAAGAAATTTTAAAATTTACAAAAAGAATGAAGAAACATGTACAAAGACAAGAAAATGTGTACAACAACCATTTGGAATGACTAGATTATTGTGGAATATTCTTTTTGTACACTGTGAAGATGTGTCTTTGCCAAGGCACTTCTGACTGGCTTAATAAAAAGCTGAATGGCCAATAGCTAGGTGGGAAGCGGCTAGACAGGACTTCCATGCAGAGAAAAAGGAGGAGGAAATGAATCTAGGCACATGAGAGATGCTAGAGGAAACAGGAAGTACAAGATGAAAGAGAGGTAAAAAGCCACTAGGCAAAACATAGATTAATATAACTGGGTTAATTTAAGTTATAAGAATGAGTGGGACAAACTTTCATAATTAAGAAGTCTCTGTGTTGTTATTTTGGAGCTGGTGGTAAAGAGAAAGACTTGCTACACATGAAACTAAGCAGAAAGCTTCATTTTTAGAGTGAATCTCACTCTAGTACTGAAACTAGTTTGTAGACCAATTGGTCTCAAACTCAAACAATTCACCTGCCTCGGCCTCTTGAGTACTGGGATTAAAGCACCACCATGCTAGGCAGGAATCCTCTATATTTATCTGTCTTTTTTTTCCAGACATGGTCTAACTGTATAGTTTTTGGCTGTCCTGGAACTCAGAGATCCATCTGCCTCTGCCTCTCATGGGCTGGACTAAAGGCTTGCATCACTAGACCCAGCCGTGTAACATTTTGTTTGCTTGTCCTCATCACTTCATTTCCATTATAGAACACCATTTTTTTCTCACTGAACCTTTTTCCATAGCCTATAATAAACACCAAAGTTTTAGAATGGAAAAATCTACCACAAGAGTCTTCAATGCTTATATGCCAATTTATCCAGTTATATTAATAGTGAGAGGAAAAAACTACTGGATTCTGTTACACTAGTGTTATCAAGGGAGAAACTGGAAATGAATCACCCTCCTATCAAAAAAGATCCTGAGTCAGCCTAGATTTTGAATTGCCTTCTTAGACAATAATAACATCCTCACTACTTAGAATCATGCCCAAGAGCCAAGCACATAAAATATATTTGGTAATATGTAATGGCTGAACAAACAATTAAATGATCAAATGGCAGAAACAACAAAAGAGCTGTGCAATCTGGGCCAGCAAGGTGGTTCAATGAGTAAGGGAGCTTGCTACCTAGCCTGACAACCCGAGTTCAGTCCCCAGGACCCACATGGTGCATGGGGATTCATGGAAGTTGGCCTCTGACCTGGCCTATCCATGTGTATTGTCGCACGTCTACAATCACACACACACACACACCCCAAATAATAAATGTAATGAAATAAAAATGCCTGTTGGCTTGTGAAAGAAACTAAAACATGGCCTGTTGGCAAATGCAGGAGGGATGTTCAAAGGATGAACTGTGCAATGCAAATCACATGAAACAGTAGTGCTTAATACTCACTAAGGAAACAATTGTAGCTCATATTAATTACTACCACTAAATAGCCAGCAGAGTACAACTTGAACATCGGTTTTACAGAGATTAATTCTTCTCAAATTAAAAATAAGTTAAACTAGGCATGGTGGCAACATTCCTTTAATCCCAGAATTCCAGAGGCAGAGGCAGGCAGATCTGTGAGTTTGAGGACAGTGTGATTTACACAGTGAATTCCAAAACAGCCAAGGTTATGTAGAGACCCTGTCTCAAAAAAATAAAATAAAATAATTTAAATGTATGCAAATATAACTGAGAGCAATATTGTACAGAGTAAGACAAGGAATCCACAGATTGCCATCACTTGCCACTTTAGAAGCCTTCTGAGTGTGCAGAACTATGCAGAACAGTGTAAAAAATTATAATTTAAAAATTAAGTGTTGGGTATCAAATTTGTTCTTACCTAATGGAAAGCCAAAGACACCAGACTGTGTGATTGTAGCTTGTTCCAGGGAACCTTCTTGGTTAGCAATAGTGATATTTCGTAGCCTAAGGCTATCATAAAGGCCTTGAAGCTTTTGATACTGGCGATTGCGCTCCATAAGTTTTTCAGAGATATCACTAAACTTTTTCTTGTATTCTTCTAGAACTTTCTTCATGGAGGTGACCTCACCTTTCATAGAGGTCAATTCTACATCCTTACTCTGTATTTGCTGTGTGTATATCTTTTCCATCTGTTTCAGATGGCTCTCAGCCTTGCTGAAATTATATTCTTGATAGAGACGTTCCTGGTGTACCTGTCCAAATAAAGGAGAAGCAGTACAATGTTATAGACTCTAAGACCTCATCCAAGCTCAATGGAAAGGATGCTTATACAGAAATATCATTACTACAGTATTTAAAGCCAGCTTAAAAACATAATCATGCCAGGCAGTGGTGACACAGGTCTTTAATCTTAGCACTTTGGTGGCAGAGGCAGGCAATCTCTGTGAGTTCAAGGCCTAGTCTACAGAGAAAGTTCCAGGACAGTTGGACTACCCTTTCTCAAAAAAACAAACAACAAGAAGAAAAACCATAATCACAACAAACGAAACGATGAGGTGATTATAGAAAATGGACTGCTCAGAAAACCCTACCACCCAAACAGATATGCCTTATCTGCAGTCCTTATACATCCTAAAAGATTTTAAGAAATACAACAGAAGTTAGGTGTGAAGGTATTTTCACGTAGTAGTCACAGACATAGAAAACGTGGGCAGGAGCTCAAGGTAAGACACATAATATATGTTTGTATTCAGGTCTGATTTATTCTGAGTTAATTCTGTGGGGCCTCAGTATTTTGCAATTGTTCCCATTTTAGGTTTTTCTCATCAAGGCTGAAGAAGCACTTAACTAGCATATGCAAGACCCTGGCTTTAATCTTAGCACTACAAAAAAATTCTCGAGCTAGAGTTGATGAACAATGCTTAGGTAATTGCCCCACAGCATAAACAATAAAAGTATGAGCATAGACAGACAGCTTATTCACAAAATATAAAAACAAAACTATCTACTTAGCACATGATAAATACTTGTAATCAAAATTAGGAGAGAATATTTAAACAAAGTTTTCTGTACATTCATGCATGTATAAGAAATATAAACATAATAGTGTAGGGATTTTTTCTTTAAGGAAATCCCTCAGAAAGAAGGTAGGAATTTAGTAGAATGGTAAGGCAGTTACCTTTTAAGCATAAGTCCTTAGGTTCAGCAACATCCCACACCAAGAGGGAAAAAAAAATATTACATAGGCCTCAGATTATACTTCAGTATACATGTGTATTTGTGCATATGGAAGCTGATGTTTGCCATCAGGTGCCCCTCCCATGAGAACATAGCTCTCCTATAAGCTTACACAATTGCTTTACCCACTGAGACAGTCCCCAGCCCCTAAGCACTAACCTGGTATGTCCAGAAGGCCAAAGCTCGGGAGCTAATGTCCAACACAATCTCTGGTCGAAGCCCTGCCAATACCATAGCTTTATATTCCTCTGATGGACTGAGTTCTGTACGCACAATATCCAGCTTCCCAGACAGGGTACTGTTGCAGGCAGGGCAGATAGCTGGTGAACGGCTGAACTCACCACTGCCATGCTGATCACAGAAGATGTGAGAGCAGGCAGTAACCCAAGCATAGCCAGAGAGCTTGATACGACATTTTCGATAATTGCAAAGCAACATGTCCTCATACAAAGACATGGCAACAGTCTCCAGAAGAAGAATCCTAACAAGGAAAAGTCACATTGTAATGAATGTGAAATTTTTAAATGTACTTTTATTTTAACAAAAAAATTTACATTTTTGTTTTATTAAAATTATATTATATATATATTATATTATATTGAGGTTTCAGCCTCAATACTGTGGTCTTTTCCTTATACAAAGGCTATAAATTGTTATACATACAGGTAGTTCCAACTCTTACCAATGCCAAGAATAGTATGTACAAGGCAAATGTTTAGAAACATCACAAGGAAATAAAAATTAAATCTATTCGTTGTTCATTTTCCAACACAAGAACAAAAAGTATGCTGGAGCAAGCCTTTAATACAGTATTTGGGCTGCAAAAGCAGGCAGAGCTTTGTAAATTCAAGGTCTGCCTGATCTACATAGTGAGCCCCAGGACAGTCACGGCTAGTATATCTCATACTTGGCAAATGTGAGGCTACACGTAACAGCAGGGATTTTTTAGTAAAAATCTTAAGTAACACTCTTAGAATTTTTTTTTAAACATCTTGATTTCTCATATTCCTTAGCTTAACTGCTTTGATTATAAAAGATTAGCTGCCTGGTAAAATTAGATATAAACTAAGCTATGGTGAAGTCTGAAACTCTACATTAAAATGACTGTTCAAATTTTATTGTCAGTTAAATAATACCTCTATCAATAGTACCATAGTTTAACACATTTACAACTAATTCTCTAGACTAAGTTACTTTTCAGTACTTTCCACTATAGAAAGCAATAGCATTAACAAGTCATATATTGAATAATAGTGGTATATCAATTATATACCAAGGAAAAATGAGTACATTCACCATACAACTTAAAAATGTTTCCTTAATAGTGTGATCAGCCACACCTATCATCCCAGAACTTCGGAGACTGAGGTAGAGCCAGCCTGAGCTACACAACAAGATCCTGTCTCAAAAAAAAAAAAAAAAAAAAAAAAAAAAAAAAAAAAAAAAAAAAAAAAAAAAAAAAAAAAAAAAAAAAAAAAAAAAAAAAAAAAAAAAAAAAAAAAAAAAAAAAAAAAAAATTCCCCACCTTGATGCAGGGGAGGAGCTTGGTCCTGCCTCAACTTGATATACCATGCTTTGTTGACTTCCGGACCAGAGGAAGTGTAGAAAGGGGGTGGGGGTAGACGAGAGATGGGGAGGGGACTAGAAGAGAGTAGGGAGGGGAAACTGTGGTTGGTATAAAAAAATAATTTAAAAAAATAAAAAGAAAAGGAGGAGCTGGAGAGATGGCTAAGTGGTTAAGAGCACTGACTGTTCTTCCAGAGGGCCTGAGTTCTATTCCCAGCATCCACAAGGCAGCTAACAACTGTCTGTAATTCCAAGATCTGACACCCTTACACAGTTATACATGCAGGCAAAACACCAATTCACATAAAATAAAAATAAATATTTTTTAAAAAAGAAAGAAGAAGAAAAGGAAAAACAACAAAACCCTAATGCTTCTTCAGTAGCAGGAGTCAATGGATATGCTGGCACCTCATCTCAAATGTCACACCTGTACAACCTACCACCTGAGAGGTAGAAGATCTGTAGTCTAAGGTCACCCTTGGGTTCAGTGACTCTGAGGCCACTACGGGCTACAACGAAACCGTCTTCAAACGAACAGATGTATGGACATCCTTGCTGACTCTCCAGTTCTTTATTCAGCAGAGTAAAGCGCCCGCCCTAACTGGAGGGGAAGCAGCAGCCAACTCCACGTGTCGCCACAAGCAAGCGGGGGGAGTCCTACACAAGCTGACGGCCAAGTTTCTCAGAACAAGACCCACACAGTTTTCACTTAATTCTCAGCCTTTCCCTACTGGAAAAAAACGACAGAGAAAATACCTGCAGCAAGGTAAGCTAAAGGTGCTGGCCTTCCACGAAGCACTCGAGGCACGCACGATTCGCCTGGCTGAGCTGTCAAGGCGCATGCGTGGCGACCGCAGAGCCTGCTGGGTAGCACGTGGAGGGCTGCTGGGCTGCAGGGAGCACCTGGTGCTGAGGTCATCAATCAGTCTGATGCTCATGCTCCGCTTTTACTCTACATATATTTAATGAGATAACTACTTTGCGTCTCTATTACAAGTATTCACAACGTGCTTAAAAGGAAGCAATAGGCCGGACCATGGTGGCACAAGCCTTCAATCCCAAAACTCGGAAGGCAGAAGCAGGGAGATCTCTGAGCAAGAAACTGTGTCTCAAAAAAACAAGAGCCAAAGGTGGGGGGAGGGACGGACGGAGGGAAGGGTGGATTTTTCTAATCCGAGCACTGGAGAGAAAAACTGATTGCTCATTGAGTTCCAGGCTAGCCAAGACCACATAATGAGATCCTTTCACAAGTTTCTTTTAATATTTTTTTAAAATATGTGTGTCACATGTGTTCATATAATCAGAAGGGTGTTAGATACCCTAGAACTGGAGTTTCAGTTCTCGGCCTCATCGATGCTAAGAATGACCAGGTCAGAATCCCTCCAGCTCCAGGAGTTATAACTTTGAGTTATCTTTGCTGGTAATAAATAGTTAAGTGGATTTTTTTATTTTCAAGATTTATGTAATTTATGTATATGGGTGTTGCCTGCATGTACATCTGCACACTAGAAGGGCATAGGATCCCATGACACTAGTTATGTCCCACCAAGTGGTGCTGGAAATTGAACTCAGGACCTCTGGAAGAGCAGCAGCTACTTACTGCAGAGCCATCTCTTCAGCTCCAAAATACTGCTGTAATTTTGCCCTTCAGAGGTTACCTGTATATAGCAACTGTAGTTTTTCTGCCTGTCAGTGCTTTGTTTTTTTTCTAACTGAAAATTAAAATTAAGCTGGGAAAAGGCTAGAAGGTAGCTAGAATGCAAACCATAATGCCATTCTCTCTCAGCCACCTTCTCAGAAGAGATGACCCTGTGATGAACTAAATAATCCACACAATGAATACTAACCATGGACTTTCCCAATATTAAGCTTCTTTTTCTTGTTTTTAAGATAGGCTCCATGTTTCCTACAGTGGCCTTGAGCTCACTGTGCAGCAGAAGATAACCTTGAACTTCTGAACTTTCACTAAATGCTGGGATCAGGAGAGTGTATGCTGGAGATAAACAAACAGCGAAGCTGCAGCCATTAAACCGCAAGTATTCCTTCAGTTAATGAAACAGCTAACATTTGCATGTTTTGCCCTAGCAACTTAATCCTACTTGTACAAATTAGTCAAGGGAAACTGGAGATGTAAGGATAAGTAAATATTAACATTTGTAGGAAGAAATAAAAGATGAGAATTTAGGCACCCTCAAACTACCCAGACTTTATTCAAATAAGAGATGTGGCATCTCTATTTCTAGACATAATCAGGACACAGGACCCAGTTACTAAATGATCAGAGTTCAAGAGAATGCAGATTACATGCTTCAAGATGGGGTTTCTGTAGCTAAGGACAGAATGGAATTATTTTCCTTAGACGAGTTAGTTTTGAAATTTCCGGGTCTGTAATCTTTACTCACTGGATGTGGGGGTGGGGTCAGCTAATTTACACCTTCCTGGAACTCAGTTTAGGGCCTTAGTGTGGGAGAGCAAGGTTCCTTTAAGGAGGGTGGTGGATAAACCACACACTACTATATGTTTAAGATAACAGCCTTTTGAGTGTCTGGTATTAGATGTCTCAAACTTACAATTTCATTTAAATTTTAAAGAGTAAAAATACTGATTTTTATGAACCTACTTTCAAATTATCCTTGCAAAACCTTTCCATATCCATATCCAATGCATATGTTGCCTTTATTTCTCTAACCGGCACATACTAAAGCATAACTTATTCTCCTAAAAGACAGATTCTAAGCTTCCATAATTAAAAATGCTGAACTAGACTAAGCCTCTCTACATGCCTAAACACATCAAAAATTCATATAGAATTCTACCCAGGAGCAGTGTTCATAAAAAATTAAAAGAATAAACTATATAGTGCCCCATGAATTTTACTGACAGAAACAAAATGAGAATTCACTACTAGACAGCATCATGTAGAACTATCGGGGTTTGCTTAGTGTTCTTGTCCATCTGATTTAAGGTTATTCTGCAGCACTATTCTGCGGAGTCAGCTTTCATCTTTGAGTATGCTGTACCCTCATACTAAAGATTTTAAGCTGCTTTGAAATGTATTATTAATTAGGCTGGGTAGTGGCAGCACATCTCTTTAACCCCAGGACTTGGAAGAGGCAAGCAGATAGCCAAGCCTGTTTCAGAAAAAACTGGTGTGTGTGTGTATGAGAGAGAGGGGCGGGGAAGGAAGGGCTTGATTTCCAACACCCACATGGCAGCTCACAACTGCCTGTTAACTGCAGTTCAGTTCTAGGGGCTCTGATGCCTTCTCTGACCTCCACCCGTAATGTGAATGGTGAACAGACATACACTCAAAACACTGGCACACATAAATTTAAGAAAAAAATTTATTAACTAGGAAAACAAATCATTTAAAATTTAAACATGATTATTTTAGTAACCCCCAGGATCAATCACTACAGTCCTGTTGCATGATATTATAATAAAAGTTCTCTGTAGTTTTTTTTCATCCTACAATCACCTCCTCCTGCTTTGTAATTGTTTGACTTGGCAAAGTTCAGAAAGCACTTCTGGGGACAACCTGCCTATCCTCAGAAAGCCCTGAGAGGACAAGCCAGTTTTGTATATGATGGACTAAAATCTCACTGCTTAGGCTCTCAGCAGTGAGGAGCAAAGTTTACCGGCAACTATATTATGAAATATTTAGAAGATAAGGTACGGAGAAAGGACAGGGATCTGGCATACAAAACAAGACCATTGATTTAAATTGCCTCACAAAATGATGACAAACTAGTGCCAAACCCAAACTAAGATTAATCCACTAAGAAAATATTACTGTTATATATGGACACACAATATACTCTCATTCCATACTGTGCATAATTTTAGAACTATTTTGGGCTTTGGGAGCCAAAGGTAGTGGCAATGAGTGGCAGACACAGATTTTAACTCTATGTGTATGGGTGGGTGTTTTGCTAGATGTCTGCACATATTTGGCCCACCCCCACTTCCACCTCTGCTCCCACCAATCAACTCCTCAGTTTTTGTTCAGGAAAAACACAGACCTCCCATGGATAAACAAACATGGCATGTCAAATTGCAGTAAGTCTAAGCACCTCCCTTTGTATTAAGGCTGGCAAGGCAATCCAGTATGAGGAATAGGGTCCCAAAAGCCAGCAAAAAGAAAGCCAAGACAGCCCCCGCTCCTGTCCCATATATGCAGAGGGAGTAAGTCAGTCCCATGCAGACTTCCTGGTTGTTAATTCAGACTCTGAGCTCCTATGGACCAGGTTAGTTGATTCTGTGGGTCTTGTGATGGCTCCTCCAATCCTTCCTTCAGCAGGATTCCGAGGTCTGCCTACTCTTTGCTTGTTTCATCTGTTTCCATCGGTTGCTGGAGGAAGCCTCTCTGACGAGTTGGGGTAGGTGCCAATCT
>PVIH01022198.1:0-27807 GCA_004025045.1 Sigmodon hispidus | reverse complement strand
ACACATGCATACACACACACACGCACACACACATGCATACACACACATGCACACACACATGCATACACACACATGCATACACACACATGCATACACACACACACACATGCATACACACACATGCATACACACACACACACCACTCGCTTACTTCCTACCTTTCTTTTGCTCTCAATGTAGCCTACTCATGTATAGCATTTGCAGCCTAAAACTGCATATATTGAATATGTATATATTTTAAGTATATATAAATTTACATAGTAAATCTGTAACTAAGTATATTTAGATATTATATAGGTAAATAGATTAAACCTACACACATAAAGAAAACTCCAAGTCTACCAAATCACTCTTTAACCCACAGTAACTCTCAAACAAAATACAGCCCTTGAACGAGTAATACTCTAATCTACTTGTGTTTCCCCAGATCATCGATTTATTGGATTATCAAAGAATTAGACAGTGAGTGACATGAATGGCCGAATAGAACAGCAGTGCTAATCACCAATGTATGCAAGCAGCCAACACCTGCAGCTGTGGGTAGTTGTAGTCTGGTCTAGCTCTCAACTGCAGTGTGAGAATTGCTGCTCTAAGGACAGAGGACATTGGAGATCTCTCCAGTAGAGTCTGTGCATCCCAGCATAAGACAGCAACTCTCCCTCATAGCACACTGTCAGAGGTGACCCCCATGCACCTCTGATTACCCCAGTAGATCTAATACTAAGGACAAAGGGGGATTTCTGTTATTGTGAGATCAGGCACCCTCTTTCCAATATACTGTTCAAAACAGTTACAAAGAAGACAAAACACAGAGGCAAGAGAAACAGTCAGTGCTTTTTCCCAATGTTAAAAATTGAACTTATACACATGTATGTCTATCTGCCTTCTCAAAGCCCTACTCTGTGCATCCTCAGGAACCTTCCCTCTCTTCAAATGCACCCTGAGGAAGATATTGTCACTTGTAAAAGCTTTGCTGGCTATGGGCAGACCCATATTCGAAAAGATACACTTTGACTGTTACACTCCAGTGCCTCTCATATCCCTGTTGCCATGGGTTGCTCAGGGTTGCCATGGTCTGAATTAAGAGTGGTCCCCATCTTCTCCAAGGAAGTAGAACATCTCCATTCAACAAAGAAGTATAGCATAGGGCTATACAGCAAGGTTTAGAAAGGACTTATCCCAGGGTTTACAATGACATGGCCCTCTCCACACTCCCTCAGTTGAGGCTGTTGATAGTTTGACACTGGAGCTGGCCTCTCCACTTGGCCCTATATGATAAGGGTGAAGGGGAAGGGTTACAGGAGGCCTCCCAGTGTTGAGGGGTGGGAGAGGAGTAAATTATACCCCTAAATATATGAAGTCCTAAGTATGATGATATTTGTGGGTGGAACCTTTGGAAGACAAATCAATTAAATGAAGTTATGAGGGTGTCACTTCCAGCAGCTGGAAGAAAGTACATTTTTCTGAGCCACCAGACTCAATGTATGTATGACACTTAGGTTTTGGCAGCCAGGGTCAGCAAATGCAGGGTAACAATGGCGCCCACCCCTCCATCTGTCTCTCTGCTTATAACTCTGTGCTTCTGTTGCTGTCTCAAATAGGTGGATTTACAGGTTATTTTATCTAATTTCAACAACGCTAGTCCTCCTCTAAAGAATTACGCAATGAAACCACATCAAAAATGATGATCATGCTACAAAGGTGTCGGCAAATAAGAGCCAGCACGGGCGCATCTGCTCCAAATCCAGCTCTTCGAGGCCTTTTTCTAGCTGGAGCACAAGAGAAGATTAGCTAAGTCTGATAAGGTACTCACAAACATCCCAAACAACTGAGCACACATACTTCACATCCACAGTGCCCAACTGAGAATCTTAGCAAATGCATGCCAAGGTGGAGACATAACAACAGTACAGTTTGCAGATATTCAAATGCAGTGATGAAGAGGGGACATGAAATTCAAAATGTTTGGAGACTACTTCATACAGCTTATTTGATAGTATATGGTCCCACAATATGGTTCCCCAAATACAGCCTCCTAAGACAGTTTTATTTCAAAGTGGCTATTCTGAGGAACTGTAGACTGCATTGACTCAGACATTGTCCTTTGACAAATTTATTTCATTAGTGAAGAGAACAGGCAGGAACAGGCATTCCCCACTCCTGTTGTAGAATATTATCTTAAGGTGTTTTACCCTTGTTTGTGTTGCATTTGTTTAACTCTGTGAAGCTGTGTTACTGTGCCTGTCTAAAATACCTGGTGGTCAAATAGCCAATAGCAAGGCAGGAGAAAGGATAGGCAGGGCTGGCAGGCAGAAAGAATATGTAGAAGGAGAGATCTGGGAAGAGGATAAAAAAGCAGCCAGAGAAGGAGGATTCCAGGGTCCAGCCACCCAACTATACAACCAGCAACAGAGTAAGAAACAAAGAAAGGGATACAGGAATAGAAAAGGAAAAAGCCAGAGGCAAAAGATAGACTGGATAATTTAAGAAAAGGAAAGCTGGCTAGAAACAAGCCAAGCTAGGGCTGGGCATTTATAAGAATAAGTCTCCACAAGTGACTTATTTGAGAGCTGGGTGGCATCCCCCATACACACAGAGAACAAAAACAACCAACACCACAATACCCTTTTTCTGCCTTGAAAAGATATCACAGAAAGATCTGGGGGATCTGACCTCCAAATCAGACAGATGACCCTAGATGGGTGTCACCTAGAAAAACCTCATCTGTATCACAAAACAAACCTTCTCAACTGTGCACCAGCTTCCCCAGAGCCTCCTACAACCCACACTCCCCCAAGAGCAAGCCTCTGTCTCTTTGTTTAGCTGTACAATGTCTGGCCATTTGTCTCTCCTGTAAAGCCTGTACTCTCTGTACATGGTCCTCAAGTTTCTCCAGGTGCCTTTGTAATGGATTTCTGCTCCCTGCAAATCTGTCTATTGTTGATGGATTTCATCAACACTTCAGAAAGAAAAGAGAACAGATCTAGGAGTTTTCTCTCAAAAGCCTTCTGAAACAGACCAAATGACAGTGGCTCTCTCCAAAGCCATTCAAGCAATGATCTACTCAACCAGTCCAGAGGAGATGGAATAATCCACCTGAAGGGCCAACAATGTTCTAAGTTCATCTAAGAATAAACTTCTTATCCAGTCGTCTCTAATAATAACAAAACGACAGGCTGAAAACCTCTGATTGATGTTGTAGAGATCCGGCTCTCCCTAGAGAGAAAAGAGTAGGTCAGCATTTGAATCTATCCTGACCTCATGGTTTTCAGGAACTTTCTCTATAAAACATCTCAACAATGGTCAGTCTCCCCTTTTGTTCTCTCTAAGCGCTACCCCTGGAAAGGGCTGCTGAGAGAGCATCTGCTATGTTCTGAGGAGCCACAGGTGGCACAGCAAACCCTTTGGTGAACCCAAGATTGAATGCTGGGCACAGCAGAATTAGCCATGGCCTAAGCGCTGCAGCCTCCTTCAGCCTCCGTACACGTAGCCTAGGTGTCCTGCATGTAAACTGTGGGTGGGAAGCATAGGAGAGTCCTGGATGCCAGAGGGCAAGTGTGCCCCATCTGCTCAGCACAACAGTCTGAAAGATCTTTTCCCTTTCTTTTGTTCTTTCTTAAGAAAGATTTTTTGGGGGGCTGGAGAGATGGCTCAGAGGTTAGGAGCACTGACTGTTCTTCCACAGGACCTGAGTTCAATTCCCAGCACCCACATGGCAGCTCACAACTGTCTGTAGTTCCAGTTTCCAGTTGCAGGCAAACACCAAGGAAAATAAATAAATAAATAAAATAAAGTGTTAAAAAAAAGAAAGATTTTTTTTATTATGTTTAACTACATGGATGTGAGTGTGGGCATATGCATGTGAGTACAGGGGTGCACAGAGGTCAGAGCATATTACCCTGGAGCTGAAGGTACAGGTACTTGTGAGCCACCAACCTGGATACTGAGAACCGAACTCAGGTCCTCTGGGAAAGCAGTCCATGCTCTTAACCACGGAGCCATCTCCAGTCCCAAGACTCAGCCCTTTTCTCTTCGGAGCACCACCCTTGTTCTAACAAAGACCCAGGCATTTGCATCCTATCCAGAGGAAAAGTGAGAGCTTTGCATTCTTACTCTCCTAAATTACTTCTGGCTGTTTGTCAACTGTGAATTTATAATAGTTTTTATTTGTTTTTTCTTCTTAAACTTGATAAAAATCACAGACTTAGGGAAACTTGCAAAAGACACAACAGAACAACCATCTACCTTCTACTCAGTTCTCCCACCGCCAGCCTCTCATAAGCACCTGCCAAGAAAGACAGGCTGGAGAGACTCTAGTCTTTGCTTTGAACTTTTGAAACAACCAATCTCGAAGAATGAAAGATTTCCCAGGCATCCTGTGACAAGGAAGGGAAAGGCTGAAGGCTTTGTGCCAGCCAGAGGAGGACTTTACTTCCCGAGAAAAGACCTACTCACACTTCTGCCAACTTGTCAGAGCACCTTACAGGGCAGTCCACAGCCAGAGCCAGGACGTGAGGGATCAGTCATGGGTGTGCTACCACACCTGGATTGGGACTGCTAATTATGCATCTAACTACTTGTCAGGACCCTGAAGGTGGACTCAGTGGTCACTGGTTCACTTATTTGTTACTCTTCCTAATGTGGTTACACTGAATAAATCTCTCATGTCTACTAGCTTCTTTAATTGATGTACTGGGGACAGGTAGGTAAACCTTGCTTATTGGGGATGCTAGAGCCCAGGCTATCAGCCTGCAAACTCTGGTAATGAAGCCACACACACACACACACACACACAGAGAGAGAGAGAGAGAGAGAGAGAGAGAGAGAGAGAGAGAGAGAGAGAGAGAGAGAGAGCACATGGTCCAAAAAAGGCATATCCTCACACTACACTGTGCTCCAATAACAGATTTTTCAGGCCTCAGCAGGTACCTTCTCCACTTAGTTCTCATCTCTCTTTAGTTTCCTCAAACTTCAGTTAAATTTTAACTTCTTTCCCATTAATGTATCTTTGATTAATTCAATAAGACTAAGATATGCTTCTAAGTCTGAAGAAAACAGTGAGTTCGTAGACTTGGGGAAGAGGTCACGTTCCCTGCCAGTCTAGAGTGAGTTCAAAGCCAACCTGGGCTATAGATTGTCTCAAATTTAAAAAGGAGAAAAGGAACAAGAGGAGGAGGGGAGGGGAGGGAGAGGAGAAGGAAGAGAGCGGGAAGAGATTTGGGAAGAGTGAGGGAAGGGAGGAATTGGGGAAGAGAAGGGCAGTAAAACAGGTCACGGATCCAGATTCTTAAACACAAAGTCCTTGCCTATCTGTGATTGGGATCAGTACAGAGGGTTCTTTGGTACCTTTATGCACTCACAAAAAGGTCAACATGATAAATATCACCACCAAAGTCTATTCTCTCCCAGACATTCTCCGTTTCCTTAGAAACATCAAATACTCAACTAGCCCAAGGCTGACATGCTTTTTTCCTTATTTCTAAAAATACAGCTCAAAACAGCTTAGGCATCCAGTAGTTACCTGATATATAATGTCAAGCACAATATAATTTCAATATTTTCAATGGAAGGTTCCTCAAAATCCTGCTCTCAGGGTATAAATCAGATACCACTTTTAATTACCAGGCTTCACTGTCATGCTATTTGCTGCTAGTGTATACAAAAATAAGTATTCTTGATCTATTATAATGTTCCTACTCAGGAAACTGTCTGCTGTGGAGATTAACCAAGAGTATCTGACTCTAAGTAAAAATAGCCAAAAGGGAGATGAGATCTCCAGGGAGCCTGAAGGTAGCTAGGTAAATGCATTCAACATAAGCAATGGATCAGTGACTATTTTATCTTCAACAAATTTGATGAGTCCAGCTGACCCTGGATGTACATAAATAAGCTTTGCTGTCTATTTTTATTCATTTACATGTGTGCTTGTGTGTGTGTGTGTGTGTGTGTGTGTGTGTACATGAGGTATATAAAAGCCAGAGGCAGATATTGGGTGTCAACTTTAATGACTAGTTTTTGAGATATGGTCTCTCACTGAACCTAGAGTTCACTTATTGGCTAGACTAGCTGGCCAGCAAACCCCAGGACACCCTTGTCTTTGTCTCCTCACTGCTGGAATTATAAACACATACTAACATGCCTGGCTTTAAAAAGATATAATTTATTTTTAATTATGTGTATGGATATAAAAGTGTTAGTGCCCACAGAAGCTAAGGAAGATGTGGGACTCCCTGGAGTTGGAGTTATTAACAGTTGGAAGCCCCCTGTAGTCAAGGCTGAGAACAAAATTCAGGTCCTGTGATCCTAACCACTGAGCTGTCTCTCCATCTCACATGCCTGACTTTTTATGAGTGCTGTGGAGTCCATCCCAGGTCCTCATTTTCTTCCAGCAAGAACTGGGTCATACCCGTAGCCCCTGTTTATTTCTGAGATACCTTGTTATTCCAGACTGGCTAGTATCTACTATACATCTGAGGATGACCTTGATCTGATCTATCCACACCATCTCAGTGCTGAGGTTACAACCAATCACCACCATGCCAGTTTATTCCATGCTGAAGACGGAGCCTTTGTGCCCACTTGCAAGCTCTACAAGGATCTGCATCCCCAACTCCTTTAAATAATTTGCAAATCAAGAAAAAACATTAAGATTTGGTAGTATTTCCTTGCCAAATAATAAGCAGGTTTAACAGAAACCAGATTCAGACTAAATTCTGTAGCTTAAAAAAAATTAGAGAATTGTTTATCTTCGTAGTACCCAACACCATTGGCTCTAGTACCATATACACTTACTATCTGCACCACAGTGTACCAACAAGTGGGCTACCAGGGGTTATTACATTCTCTCCATCCTTTGTGATGAGCATGCTTTCTGTGACATTTGGGTACCAGCACATAGGTTAAACATCCCTCACCAAAATGACTGTGTTTTGATGTGACTTGCTCACTTGCTTTTTGTCCTGTTCTTCTTGGGCTTGGGATATCAGCACAAGCATGATGAGACTTTCTGAATCTCAACAGAGAATCTATCTGTGGGTTACATGAATCGTACACATTAGCCTGACAGTAACTTACACTGGATGTCTTGGTTGTGCCTGTGTTTTGATAGTGATCCACCACGTGAGGTTACATGTAGAATTTTCTGGTTCTGATATCGTTTTGATTCTCAAAAATAGTTTCAAAGTTTGAGCAGCTTATTTATTTATTTAGTTCTGAATTCTCAAATCAGGGATGCTTAACCTGCTTTTAAAAATGATGATCTTATATACACCCAGCACTGGATGCTCAATTCTTCTTTCTAGACAAGTGATACTCTATTTTAAACTTACATTGGCAAAGACAGAAACATATTTACATTAAATATAAAGCAATTTTCTCTTAAGACAAAGCAACCCAAAGAAACACGCTAATCTGACAAAGCTCACTTGCGCTCCTGCAGACTGCTGCTAGCTGAAACACCCACCTAAACTGAATGAGTCACTCCAAACTCAAATGAGGTATCCAGAACTTACACTGAAGACTTGACTCCACACATGACTACTCTTACAGCTTTCAAAGTCAGAATTCTAAATGACATACATTGACAACCACAGAGAAAGATGACACGTTCGTTGCTAACTGGGGTATCATAAATATTGCTCATTATTGTTTTGGCAAATTGTGCAAAGATATAGAAAGCTAAAGATTTACCATCACATTCTTCCAAATGGCAAGCTTTTGTTACACTTCAATTTAAATAAACTACATAAAAGGATATGGTACCATTCATGGAAAATGCCTGGCACAGAGAAACCTACAGACACAAAGTAGATTAGTATTATTTAGATGTTGAGGGGGAAGGAGGAGGCAGAGAGGAGATATATGGTGCAGTGAGAGAGAAGGATAACTGATAGGTGGTGGTACTGGAAGAAAGGAGGATGACTGACAGATGGTACAGTTTCTCCTTGAAGTAGTATGAATGGTCTAAATTTTACAATTATTATGGTTCCACAATTCCATTCATAAACAAAAAACATAACTGAATATAGCTTTAAGTGTCTCAATTATGCACTCTAATGTATAAAAGGAGATGAGAGTGTACACCAGAAAAAGGAAGTCTTGTTAGGTGCACAGTTCTCCATATGTATAACAACAGTGAAACATCCCAATAATAGCATTCATTCCTTTTGTTTTTGTTTTGTTTTGAGACAGAGTCTCACTATGTAGCTCTGGCTATTCCTGAACTCATTATGAAAACCAGACTAGCCTCAAATTCACAGAGATTCACCTGTTTTTGCCTCCCAACTGGTGTGATCAAAAGTGTGCACCATGTCCAGCTTTACTACTAATTTATAAACAAAGAAGAAAATCACCGTCTTCTTAGGTGAGAACCAATGCCTAGGAGAAAGGTGATGCTTCAAAGCTAACTACCATGGTGAGGATGCTAATTTCCTGGCTTCCTAGTGGAAAATGTCAGCAATCAGAAGATCAGACCAGCTTTGTCCAAGACCAAGGTTTGGAGACACTCACAAACACATGACATAACATTAAGGACCAAATTCTGATTGCCCAGAATTTAGAATTCCCAGGTACTGCATCCCCCGGAAGCGTAGGGCCATCCAGGTAAGACTGCTCACTCTCTCCAGGCCATTCTCTAGGTCAAGTCCTCCTTCAATCCCATCAGGACAGCACATCATCTACATACTTCCCAGATGCTCAAGAACCCCTTCCTCACTGTCAAACTCCCAGGCCCTGTCCATGTCTTTAAATCAAACCTTGCCGAGCCTGTAAAAGCAAGCACAGGGCTGCTAGGGTCTAAGCTAGAAAGGGCCTGGGGTGGTGGGAATTAAAAAAAAAAGAAAAGAAAACCCTGACCTGAAGAGGGAAGACTTTAAAAAGACACCCCAGTCAGTGGACCATTAAGACCCTCAGCTGCCCTGAGTCCTTTTCTTTCTAAAATGCTTAATCTAGAAGCTGCATGCCTAGGTGTGTAGCATGTGCTTAGTGTGTGTAAGGCAGGTTCCATCCCGAGCTTGGGGGGATACTTCCCCCATGTTCCAGCCTATGAGAAAAGTACCAACCTTTTCATATAAAAAATATATTAAGAGGGGCTGGAGAGATGGCTCAGCGGTTGAGAGCACCGTCTGCTCTTCCAGAGGACCCGGGTTCGATTCCCAGCACCCACATGGCAGCTAACAACTGTCTGTAGTTCCAGTTCCAGGCAAAACACCAAGGCAAATAAATAAATAAAGTTTTAAAAAAAAATATATTAAGAAAAAGAAATTTATTAGTAATTTCTTTTTATGAAAAAATTCCCTTAAATAGCTTAAATTAATATATATATACATTAATATATTATATATATATTTCAAGAGCTGGATAGATGAGTTAGTGGTTAAGAGCACAGACTGCTCTTCCTGAGGACCAGGGTTCAATTCCCAACACCCACATGACAGCTCATAACTGTCTGTAACTCCAGTTCCAGGGGATTTTCACACTGATATACATAAAATAAATTTTAAAAAAATTAAATGTTTTGTAAACTTGACTTCAGCATTCCTAAAATGTTTCAATTTTATACGTCAATGTCTGTAAAAACTCTAAACTCTAAAGTAAAGGATCTTTCTAATCACTTCCTAAGGAACTACAGGTCACTGACAGCCACTAGCGATTCCCATTAACACACAATAGAAGTGAAAAACATACTTCAAGGCTATTTTACAGAAGCTCAAGGCCACACTGTGAAGTTTTTATCCCAGATCCAGTCCATTTAGAAACATTCTTACAGGGTAAGCCACAGAGTCAGAAACTGATATTTTAACACATAATATGATACATTTAAATGAATCCATTCATATAGTTATACAGCTTGTACATGCCTGCTTTATTACTATCCAATTCAATACACATACTTATTCCAAGTACTTCTCACACACAAAAAAAAGTACAGATGAAACTATATTGGTAACTAGTTGGAACCCCTCTAAGGATAAAACCAGTCCTGATACAGACAGGTACTGAGGCCCTATTACTTACATGTCTGCCTCCTGTTCTATTTCACTTCTCATTGCTATGCTAAGCCCAGCAACTTGGGGGTAAAGGGTTTATTCTAGGCCATCATGAAGGGAGGCCAGGGCAGGATCTCAAGGCAGGAACCTGGAGGCAGGAACTGAAGCAGAGACCGTGGAGAAAGGCTGCTTATTGACTTGTTCTCCGTGGTACATCAGCCTGCTTTCTTATACACCTAAGGACCACCTGCCCAGGGATGCTACTATCCACAATGGGCTAGGCTCACCTACATTAATCATTAGCCAAGAAACTTTCCCCTACAGACTTGCCTACAGAGCCATCTAACGGAGGCATTTTCTCAACAGAGGTTCCCACTTCCAGGTGACCCTTACTTGTGTCAAGCTGACAAAAAACTAAGCAGCACAACTCCTCTGGAAACTAGGAATTGTGAGATCCTTGCTTTAATGCCATCACTGTTTCAAACCACCACAAAGAGATAACAAAATTGGTGGAACAAAGCAAAAATACCTTTTGGAAAGCACTAAAGTTTTAAAAAAAAACGAAAAGTGATGTTCCAATCACATCTCCTTACATAATAACTTTTTTAAAATGACCTTAGGATTTTTGTAAGGAATCTAATGGAAATATGAATGATGCTGACACATGATGTTTTCATGTATTTGGGGTAACACAGCCATTATTCCAAGCTACACAGTCACTTTCCATCTCCCATAATTCCATCTTCCTTTATCAATCCCAGGAACCACTAATGTACCACAAAACACATCTTTTAGGTATTTCGCATAAATCAATTCATACAAAATGAAGCTTTTCATGACTTGCCTTTTCATTTAATAACTTTTAAGGTTCATTCATGGTGTAACATTTTATAGCCAGATAATATTGCATTGTGTGGCTCCTCCACACTGCATAGACTCATTTAAATGAAGACCTGGTTGTGCAGTGTTTTGTCTATCAGAGTCCTGCTGCTATATTGCTGGTCTTGTGCTGACTTTACCCTGATCCTTTCGGAAACATGCCAAACTGTTTTGCAGAGTAGCAGCCCCATCTTTCATTCCTATTGGCAATGCATGAGGCTCCAATTTCCTATTTTTTATTACAGTTATCCTGCTTTGTAAAAACCATAATGGGCTGTTTTTGCAATAGTCCATATTTTGAAACAAGCCTACTTATTCAGAAATGAAGACTCGCATAGCCTAAGCTTTACTTTTTAAATGTAAAATGTGTTCAAAGGTCATACTTGAAACACAAAATAAAGCCACACAACTTGACACACCCTTAATAAAACAAATGTACATAGGTGCATTCTTTCCCAAATCCAATCAAGCTATAGAAATGACCAACAACCAGACTTTGCTACAGGCTAGGCAGCCAGTGTGACATTACTGAGGTAATGTCACAGATATGTAACAATAACAAAGTTTTAGCTAAAGCTTATTTTAAAGAGAGAGAGAGAGAGAGAGAGAGAGCATTAGATTGTATCTCAAATATCTGCACAAGATACAGATAATCAGTATCTTCCAGGCCTGAGTATGGTGATCTACGTAGCTCACAAAACTATCTCCAGAAATCACTTTCAGAGGCAAAGCTGGTCAAAGTCCAAAAGTTCAATGATATTTCAAAGTGTGCTAACAGCAAGTTAAGAAACAAGTTTTGCACAGCCCCTGGAATACGATTGCTGGTCAGATGAGTGGGTTTGATTTCTAGCTTTCCCATTTAGCAGCTACTAATATATGAGCATAGTACAATATGTCACATCTTTCCACTTGGGTCTCCTGATCTGGAGGTAATGACTTGCTCCATGAGACACCGAAGATGCTGGCACTGCTAACGCATCTAACACAGTGGCCAGCAGACACTAAAATGTTACTTTCCATTCATTTATCTGCTGACTCCGGACAAAGTTTCCTAGGAGATAAGACCCTTAGCAAATGCAGAGGGTCACTAGGAAATGAATGCGAGTCCCTGTGGCCTGTGGGATTCCCTTATAACACAGTTCCCCACAGACGTTCTGCAAACTATTGAAGAGATCTATTACAAAAAGAGAGCCATCAATGAAGTGACATGGAGACTACAGAGATTCTTGGAAGGCAGTCCAAGGGTGAGTGGACACCTTCACATTTTGGCATTAGAATAACTCCCACAGGGCCCACAGAGAGACTGGGCACAATACTGCAAAGGATAGGAAGACAGCAGATGAGTTCATATGGCCCACTAGGTACCAGGTGTGATCCTTAAGGTGGGTGCAGAAGGCAGCGATGGTTAAGTGCTGGGGAAGCAAGTGGACTGAGAGCCAGCCAGCAAGTGATGGAAAAGCCATCCCATGAAGGTGAGCGCTGAGCTTCACCAGGCTGCAGCTTCTCCTACCTGATATGGTTGTCGCAGAATTTGTTGAGATGAGATTGGTTGAGGTAAATTGTGCGGGCCGGTGCCTCTAGCTGGTCTCCAACAGACGTGGCCCGGGACATCTCATCCTCTGCCTTCTTGTAGCCCGCAGAAGAACGAACGGGTCCTGCAGAGACGAGGCGCGGGGCAGAAAACAAAACACAAAAGAAGTCAGCCTCCAGGCCGAAGGTTGCGGAGAGCGCTGCAGGCGGGGACCAGCCGCGAAGGATGCTCTGGAGAGAATGGAGCCGCCTATGTACCTTGGCTGCCCCTGGAGACTAGACTGTAGCCACAGCCTCCGAGGCAGCAGCAGGCCCGCCCCACCTAGCCTGGCTCTGGACCTGCGAGTCCCCACCCCTCCGTGACTTTACACGCCCCACCCTGACCTGTGATTAAGCTCCACCCTTGGAGCCCCGCCTCGCCATAGATCTGCGGAGGCCCCGCCCCTGCCTGACGCCTTGCCCCTCCATGGACCAGTGAAGGCCCCGCCCCTCCTGGGAAGCCCTGCCCATCCTGGATTTGTGGAGAAGGTTCCCCAGGCTTCTCTAGCTCTGGGTTTAACAGAGACCTCACCTCGCTCTGGACCTTCTGCAGGTCCGGCGGGTCCAGGGCTACCCCATCCGTCCTGCCCAACCTCAGAGCTCTGGAGCGTCCTGGCAATCCAGAGCGCACGCTAGGATGGAGTTGCCTTGCGTATGTAAATTGCGGTACCGCGCTGGCTGGGGACGAAGGCAGGAGGGCTGCTCTAGACTGCTTGAGACTGGAGAGGAGGCAAGGGGGTCAGCTGTAAAGCCAGAAGACACCCACCTAGCCGAGGCTACGCCTGGTCTCAGGGATTGCACTCAGGAGCTGGGTTTTCTGAGGCTTTTGGACGACTGTTAATCACAATGAGACAAACAGCCCTAGGGAGATGCCCCAAGTGCAGTTATCACAGAAACAGGAGGGTGAAAGGACCTCTGCACTATGGAAACGCAGTCCTGAGTGAGGTGGACAAATCTTGCTCCCACCGCTCTCCTGCAGTGCTCTGCTGCTGGTGTTCACAAGTCAGATCATTTCAGAGGCTCAGCTTCACCATTGCCAGCTCCGGCCCAAAGCATGAGCTCTCAGCTTCTTGTTTAAGTAATTTCCATGGCTCCCACACAAGCTCCCCTGCCTCTCAGTTTTATAAAATTGATAGCAAGACCCATGTAGAAGTTTCTGAGTAGGCTAGATCTCCAGGCACTTTTCTAGAGGTATATGCCGAAAAACATATACACACTGTGCATAGGCAGAAACATACACACACACGCACACCCCTGCATCTCTGCTGGGGGGACTATTGCTTTCCTTAACTATCCAACTAATACCCCATTTTCTCTACCTACCGAAGAGGTGTATATTGCACCCCATTTAGAAACTTGCACTTAATAGCTACAAAGAAACCTGTTAATGACAAAGAGAAAATTTGAAAGACTAAAGTTTTGGTTAAACCATTTTGTTAACTTGAATGTGAGGATTACAATCCTTAACGAGAGAAAGGAGAAACTAAAAGGCAAATTATCCAGAGCTGACATCCTATCCAGACTAGTGAAGAAGGGTTAGGCCTGGAATAGACAAAGGCCTTTCCTTCTCCTGAAGTCTAAAAGACGTGGTAGCTTCAGGCTTCAGTGCTAACACCTGGGTCCACCAGACAGACACACCCACTTTCTGCTCCTTCATGAATGGGTGCACCACACCCTGGCTGTTTCTTACTGTAGGATCAGCCCCTCATCATTTTCCCATGCACCACCTGCTTTCTAGGGTCTGCCCAGCCCTGTCATTGCATCCGAGAGGCAGCAGGAAGCGGGAATGTGTATTTCCATCCTGGCCATCCCACCAGCTCTGCTTCCTGGATTTCACCAAGGGAGGATAGGCTTTGTTCAGGTTTGATTTTAGTTTTAGTTTTCTAAAACTAAACTAGGAATAGAGCCTAAGACATTGCCAGTGCTCCACTACTGAACCCTATCCCCAAACGAGGCTGCGTTTTAAAGCACTCACTACTTTCAGACAGATGGAGAATATTTTGTGACTAGTTAATATAAAAGAATAGTTTTTCTCTGCCACTTAACCCATTTTGTTTTCTACCTCAGCATTCATTGCTGTCACCTGATATCATTTATCTGTGATGTTTTCCCATACCAAACAGCCCAAGTTCCAGGACAGCAGTCACCTGAATTAGACTCCCAGAGTTCCACAGCCTGGCACTTGCTGGGAACCCATAAATAATGCCTTTGACTTTCCCAGGTAGACCTACAGTGATAGGCACAGAGGACTGAAGACCTACCATTTGCTTGGATCAGATAGTTCAATGCCAGGGCTGCACTCACTCAGTGGCTCTCCACTCCTCTAAGCATCACATCCATGAAATCCACATGGCCAAGGGAACTCATCTCCCACTATCTCCTCCTTTGTGGACCACATACTTACCAATCTGCACTGTACTGCTTTGTGAGTGATACCCATAAGCAGCCCCACCTGAAAAATCAGGTAGATGCTGCTGGGATCACAAAATAGGAGTTCTCACCTCTTGTCCTCAAAAACATCAAGTAGTTTAAGAAATCAAGTGACAATCTACACCATTACAGCTACCTAGCAGTGAGTGACAGTTTATAGCCAAGTAGCTAAGAGTGGGGTAGACGTAATGAGAGAGGTCAAAGGTCACACATCACACAATCATTTTGCACTTTGGGTGGAAAAGTGGTTGGAAGATATAAGAGCCTTACATGTTAGACATAAATTTTCTAAGGAAAACTGTGGATGAGGACAAGTAAAGTCCAATTAAATGTTAAGTAGATCAAAAAAAATGTATTGGGGTCAAGTGAAAAATAAATCTGTGTTGATTTAAAGTGAGGAAGAACACAAAAGAAGCTTGGGGAATAGAGCCTGTGGGCAGACTGCAGATGACACACGGGGTTGAGAAGGCTTCATCTGAAGCCACAGACAAAGTTTAAGCAAAAAGGCTGAGCGTCCAGCAGGGATAGACAAAGTAGCAGGAGACAGAAGAGAATGAGCTGTTCAGGAATCAGCTGTGCAATCTTGATGCGTGAAAACCATCTCAGAAGGAAACTGTAAGGCTCTCTTTTGAGAGGGGGAAACTGCTGTGTGGATTATAAAGGGAGAGAATTGGATATCCGAGGTTTAAAGCAGATTAGGACAAATGCATTACAGATAGAAATAACAAATGGCCAGCAGTTAAGGACACATACTAGCCTTAGAGAGAACTCTAGTCGGTTCCTAGCACCCATGTTAGGTGGCTCAAAATGGGCTATAAACCCAGCTCTAGGCAACCTGACATTTCTGACCCACAAGGGCACTTGCAATCATGTGGCATATATGCACACACATAGACATAGTTAAAAATAATAAAAGAATGAAACAATAGTTTTCCCGACATTTAAATTCTGATAAGTACTATTAATAAAAGATTATTGCCACAAATAAGAGGTGAGAGAACAAGACTGAAACTGAATCTCCCAAGTTCCCAGCATGCCACAATGCTCATCTTCTTATACTTACAAGAGTCATATTGAAAGATTTTAGTTAACAAAGAAATAATCAAAAGTCCCCCGGTGCCAAGATTCATATAAATTTCTTCTGCCACCTTGGCCTCATCTTGACCTACCCCTGGGCTGGAAGATATATTTTCAAAATAACACAAATTTGTATTGCCTAAGGAAAACACTGTACCATATATAGCACAGCACATTGTGGTAAGGGTTTCAAATTTGGACTCCTGAGACAAACCCTGACCACTGCACAAAAGCCAAGTGTATGCTCATAACTCCCCCAAGCAAGCAGGCACAGTATCAGCAGATAGAGGGGAGTCAATAGTTAATTGGTAGACAAAAAAGAAACCAAAGGAAGGGAAAGGATTAAGAGAACAGGACTAGGCAAATTGACAAGTACTCAGTTTGCCCTCACAGAAGACAGAAGACCATGGATGTTTGTCTAGGCATTGAACCCTTCTTTTCTCGGAGATAAGCCAGAGCCCAGCAACTACATCAGTGCAGTGCAACTCTGTGGACTCACTGCAGTTCTTTGGACTGATGATGGCTACATGCTTCAAGGTAAGCCACAGTGAATCAGCAAATATGGGAACCAAAAAGGACAGTCTCTGCCTGTGGCTGACCTGTGGGCACACATTCTGCAGGTCTGGAGGCTTACCCTGCTCACCAAAGGTAGCAGGAGGCAGAGAAATAGTTTCCTTTGAATATGAAGCAGCTGAAGGACAGAGTCCTCTACTCCATCCCAGCCATACTGAGGTCTATGGTTTCCATGATGTATATCCTGATCATTCTATCAGATATAGCAACTAGCACATAAAAGAGCAAATAGAGAACCTCTGTTAACCTACAAGATGGGAGAGCAATAAAGGTGAACCAAAAGGAGCAAAATGCTGTTTATTTATAGTTTAGAACCTGAAGTGCTGTGGTTCTAGAGGTCTCAGACATAGGTCTCATTGGAGCAATGACTTTCAACTATTCTATTACTGTGACCTTTTAATATGTTTAATATGTTTAATGTGTTCCTCATGTTGTGGTGACCCCAACCATAAAACCATCTTATTGCTTCTTCATAACCCTAATTCTGATACTGTTTCAAATCATAATGTAAATATCTGACATGCAGGACATCTGATATATGGCCCCCAAGTGGGTCAAGGCCCACAGATTGAGAACCACTACATTACATGTTAGCATTCAGACCCAGAGATGCTAGATCCCAAGAAGGAAGTCCCTATGGCAACATTCCAGCTGCTTGTCTGAATGGACCCTTAAGTTGCTGGAAGGTAACTGAGATGGGAGACAATATCAAAACAAGCAATTATGAGTAAGGCAGTGAGTGGAGAGTAGGAACGGGGCAGAGGGAAGCTGGTTAGCTACTGTAGACACATTAGAGATGCCAAGCACAAAGCACATTTGATAGACAGGGATGGATGCCCATCCAGCTACTATAGATTGCCAGCGACCCTGCTCACATCTAACTCTACTCTCAGCTCTGACTCTCCTGTCCACCTGTTTTCCCATGACAGTGGGAGGTAGCATCCCTAGTGTGCTGAAGGTGCATTCACTTCAGAGAACCAAATAAGTCTCCTAGCATTTCACTCAGGTGCAAGGTATGGGTGACAGCAAGACTGTGCAGTTCATTGGTTAGGAACCAGGACAACACACATAGGCAGCTACAGGTGATGAGGATGGCTCACTTCTGGAAGGCTCACTTAGAAACTAACTGCTTGGAAGCCACACTTTCACAAACTGAAAACTCACAGGAAGCTTTAACATTTCTCCATAACACAAACTGGAACAGTAGATATCTTGTATCTATTTATTACTTTGTTACTTAAGATTTACATAGAATGTAGAAATAATATTAGCATAAAAAGGTAAACAGATCCAGACAGTTAAGGGCTCTTAAGTAAGGAATTAACTACAAAATGGAAGTACCATAGCTAAAGTATTACAAAGTTTTGTTGAGGTAAGGAACATGGAGGGGGCTTCATTCCAAACTGCAGTATTATTTTTTTATAACACAATCAACATGTGTCCACAATCCCAAACAATGCTCAAGACTTATCTAGTGAATCCATCCTGTGACAAAGTTTTACCATCGAAAAGTAGAGATCTGGAGACATACATAGCCTAGCCCTCTTTAGTCAAACTTTCTTATAACATAGTCTGTAACTAGTTCTGAGAGTCTTATAGAGGGAGAAAAAGTAGAATCAGACCTAGGTTGGACAGTGAAAAATTCATTTGGGTATAGCATGGGGCACCCTCCTATGATCTAAAAGACTAGGACAAGACTTGAGTTTAAAGCCAGCCTATACACCACCAACAGCAACAGCAACAGCAACAGCAACAAAAAAGGTCAAAAAAGAATTTTTCTGGTATATATTTTGTGGTTCCCAAGGGGAAATACTTAAAACCGGTGGAAACTGATGAGTACATAAACCTAAGAGCCGTTATTATTCACGGTGGATATCTAAATGGCTGGAGGTGGGCCTCTACCTAGTTTTAGATGCATTTGGCATGCAGCTAATGCCAGCCATGTGATTAGAAGTTCAGGACTTTGAATCAGATCCATCAGCCCAACATCCCAAAGTATAGGGTAGGTGGAGACTGAACGCCATTGTGCAATCAATGATCCCACTAAGAACATCTACATAGAGAATCAAAAAAAAAAAAAGCAAAACAAAACAAAAGCCACTCTGGATACCAAAGTTCAGGCTAAGGTTGGTGATTCACAATAATGTGCAGACAAGGTGGTATAGCAAACCTCAGACTTGGGGTCCTCCCACACCATATCCTATGACTTCTAAATTTAGATGGTCCAAGTTATTCTTTATAGGAAAACTCATTACAAGTGTACTATGTTTCTGAATTCTATGAAAGGCTTAATTAGAACTTGTAATTTATATGCAGTTGGTCAGAACTACTGGTGGTCCAGAAGCCTGAGTTGTAGCTGGTGTCACTGGGGAATGCAGACTATGATGTCTGTCTGTGTCCTCATCCTGTGATAGTTAATTCTGCCAGTTAGTTTTATAACTATGAATTCCTTATTTTTGTGTGTGGATATGTATGGGAGTGGGGGGCATATGTGCACAAAAGGGGGTGTGTGTACACATGAACACATAGGTGTGGAAGCTAGAGGTCAATGTCAGGTCTCTTTACTCAATCTCTATCTTATCTTTAAGACAGAACCTTTGGTTGGATCTGAAGCTTATCATTCAGTTAGGATGACTAGCCAATAAGCTGCAGAGATGCTTCTGTCTCCACTCCTGAGCTCTGGAATTACAGAACCACACCTTGGCACATGGCTTTTCTATGGGAGCTAGTGATTCAATTCCAGATCATGATTCTCATGCATTAAACCTCTACCAGCTGAGTCATTGCCCCAGCCCCCCAGAATGTGAACTCCTGAATGATGGACTCAAAAGACAAGCCTTCTTAACAATCACAAGACATTCCAGACTACAGGAAAGACAGGTCTAACAGACAGATATGCAGGAACCTGAATTCTGTTCTCATTACAATACACCACCCTTGTGAGCCTAGCCAAGCAGCTGCCCTTGAGCCCTGCTTTCCTCATCCACAAAATAGAAATTGATTATAGAAATCAAAGGTTGACAGTCATTTTTGGAAAGTGCAAGTTAGTAAATATTGTAAGCTTTGCGGGCCACGTGTGGTCTGACACATTTCTTCAGTCTCCCAAATGCCCTTGTGTGAAAGGTTGGCCACCAGTAGTAGCATTACTGGACGGTGTTTGAACTTATTGGTTGTAATACCTAATGAGAGGAAGTTAGGTCACTGGAAGGGATATGGGGACCCAGGTATCTCCCTGTCTTTCCCTCTCAGCTGCCATGAGTTGAGCAGTTTCTTCCATTATGGGCTCTCTCCATGATGCTCTGCCTCACTGTTAGACCAAAGTCAACCAGGCCAAGTGACCATGAGCTGACATCTCTGAAAATCTAGGCCAAAAAATAAGTTCTCCCTAGATGATTACCAAGACATTTTGGGTAATCAGTCACAGTGTTAGAATGGGGACTGATACCTCTTTTTCCCTACAGCCCAGCTTGAGCCTCTAATCCACAGTTTGCTAAGCACTTATATAAGAATTTTTCACAGATTCCATTCCAGCTCCACCTCCAGGGAATAATAGCTTAAATTTCTATTACTGTACACTTCTATCAGATGTGGCTACTCAGACTTTTATAATAAGGAATAAAATGTTGATGTCTTCCCTTATTTAAAAAGGTATATGAAGGTGGCTCTTCCTGTGCCTCCAGGCACACCTCCACACACGAATGTGTGCGTGTGCGCACACACACACACACACACACACACACACACACACCTCCTCAAAGTTTCGGGCTCAGCTCTGGCTTTTACACCATATTTACAAAGCTTGTTTCATGACTCTTTGGGAACAGAGGCACACAGCAGCAGTTTGGGTACTGAGGAGTACTGGGGCTGATGAGCTCTCCTAATAAAGCAGACAATAGAAATGCTAGGCAAATACAAAATGTGGTTATTTTCTCCTTGGCAGACATATATCAGAGGCTTTTCAAGACCCCGCTCTGCACAGGCTATTTCTCTCCATATATAGCAGATGTGATCCACTCTTACCGAGAGATCCAAAGCTCAGAGCACAGGGGGAAAAGATTGACAGTGACAGATCAGGACTTCTTATTTCTGTCAACACTTACTGGATTCTTTTCTCTTTTTATGGGAACAAAGAAAATGCAGCAAAGCCCATGGACTGTTTATGCCTTGGAATATTGCGGATGCTAGATTCACTCAGTTATGGAACACCTCCTACATGTGAGGCATTCTGGCAGGTCGCGGGAGGAAGAAGAAGGGTACAGTGGAAGGCATAGCTTTCTGTCAATGTGACACACACTAGAGTCACCTGGAAATAGGGAACCTCAACTGAGGGACTGCTTCTTCTGAACACATCTGTGGGCCATTTTCTTGATTAATGATTAATGTGAGAGGTCCCACGCTACTGTGGGTGGTGCCATTTGGGGGCAGGTGGGTCTGCGATATACACGAAAAATAGCTAAGTAAGCCATAAACAGCATTCCCCCATGGCTCCTGCTTAAATTCCTGCCCTGACTTCCTTCAGTGATGGACTGGGACTGGGGTGTGTGAGCTGGATAAACCCTGTCCTACTTGTGTGCCTTTGGCCATGGTGGTCATCACAGTGACAGAGAGCTATACTATGAGCCTTGATTCCAAGAAGACCTGCAATACAGACTCCTGTCTTCAAGACCCATTCTGCAATTTATGTTAATTAAGTGAAGATAAATGTGCTTTCCTGAAAACATATTTTATAGATAAACCCAAAATTTAAAGAAAAATATTTATGTTTAATATTCTTAGTTCAGAGAATTTTTTTCACTCTGGACTAGGTTGGCTAAGGATTAAATAAAAGTGTAGTAACTTTTTATAGAAAACCTCTTCTGCTAGGAGAGATTCTCCACTGCTCCTGGGACCTCAAATCTGGGCTCCAGGCAGGGGGGGGGCATCAGCTTTAAAACACCACTGAAATTCTATAGGGACAAACCATCAGCCATTGTGGATATAGGGAACTGAGTCCGAGATAACCCCTGTCTGCTTTAGATACCAAAGTCTGCACATGTCCCAGACCCTTCCATAATGGCATAGCATGTGAACAGCACCTACACCGCCCTCTCACTGGCCTCTAGATTATCGTCATGCCTAACAGCCTAAACTGCATATGGACAGTGTACCATACTTCTTTATAATTTGTATGACACTCACTGTGTTTTTAATATACGTTTTCTATCCGGGGTTGACTGAACCTGCAGGTGTAGACTCTGCCAAAGCAACTCCAGTTTTTAAGTTTGTCCCATGAGAAGAGCAAACTCCTTCCTGTCACATACGCCTCCATTTCAACCTCTCTTCACAGAAGCAGCCTCAATGCAACCCCATCTACAGGAACCCCTGCTTTGTTATGCCTTCCCAACACAGCATCTTTCTAACACAGCATTTACCACACAAGGACTTTCTCTGCTCAATTTCTGTCTTCAATTTTCAACACATGCTCCAAGAGATAGGGCTCATGTTCAGACTCCTCATGTGCCTCCCCATGAGACACAGAAGACATCTAGTAGACACGTTGAGGGCATGAACCAAGGAAACACAGAAAATTTACCTTCACCCTTAACTGGGCATAGGAAGATGCAACTCTTCACATTCCATCCAGCTATCTCCCCCTCCCAAGGCAGGGTATCAAAGACGGCTAGGGGAAACGAAATGTCTGGTTGCTTAGAGCTTATGCTATTGATAAAATTCATGTGAACCACGTTCAGTATATCTTGATGGACAGTGTTTTGGCTACACAATTGTTTTATTTCTCTCGTGCCTCTCCTTTAAAGGATACTGTGTGAATAGGGAGAAGGGACGGGGATATGAAGAAGAGCTGGGCCCCTTAGCAGAAATGCCTTTCGCCTCTTCTATAATAATCTATAGAATGATGACCCATTCTTCCTGCTCACATTCATATCTACAGCCTGTGCATGGTCTACTTGGCTTTGTCAAAGCACAGAAGTGTTCTGAAGTGGCTCTGCCTTACCCAGATAGACACAGCAAAATCTGCCACTTCCTGGAAGTTCACAGCCTTGTTAAAGAGTCCCCAGGCTCACTAGCTATCCAGACAGCTCCTGATCCTCCACAGAAATAGTATGGCAGGCCAGCAGAGCAAAACCTGTTGACCCTCACGGTCATTGTTAATTATCTCCCACACCTGAGCTCTCTGCTTGGCGAACTGTCCACAGAGAAAGAAATCAAGACATGGACACCCGTGTTGTTCTCTTTCGACCTATCTCCTCCCACTAATTAAAGATCAAAGGCAGCGGCAGCTTTTTCTACACTCTCCTGATACCATTCTCCAAGCAATGCCTAAAATCCCACCGAGGCGCTTCTTCCACACAGAAAATGCTAAGGTCTGAACTGTCCACACACTTTGTATGTCTGCGAAAGGGCAGGACCTTCACAGGCAGCTCAAAACGAAAGATTACTACTATTCAGTGCCCCTGTGCTTCTCAACATAAACTGTCTTTCTCAGAGAGGCTCTAAGTCTGTGGAGTCAGAGGTCATGTACACAGGAAAGGCAAAGTCATTTTTTTTCAGCGATCACTCAAGATGCCCCCATTTGTCTTGCTGGCTTATCCTCACTAGTCACAGGAGTCCACTTCCATCAGCAATCTTAATACAACCTTCAAAGTGTGTTAGTCAGACATTAAAAAGTCAGTGGAGGCCACCTCACTGCCTCCATCCCCAGCGTTCTGGCAAAACACACTTTCTTCAGGATTCTGGCTTTTCCTGACTTTCTCGCTGATTTGACATTTAGCGTATCACATTTTCTTCTCAGACATAGAAGTGAGAATGCTTAAATATAGGAATATCTGTTAAAGCAAAGGCATATGGAGCATCTGCCTCGCAACATCCTCAGCCCATTCAGTACTGCCAGACCAATCATGTTTGCCGTGTCACAGAGGGGCCATTTGGAATTACAATTCTAAAAGGCACATTGGGCACAGCAGCATATGCCTGTAACCCCAGGACTTGATAAGTAGGAGCAAAAGGAACTCCAGTTCAAAGCCAGGCTGGGCTACATAGTGAATTTGTAAACAGGCTGGGCTACATAAGGAGACACCATCTCAGGAAAACAAAAATAAATATGTGTCTTTTGTTGGGCCTACCATTATTCCAAGCATTCTATATTTACTGACCCATATAACCCTTATAGCAATCATACACTCAATGTAGAGATAATTAACAATAAGGCAATGAGTAATGATTCAGCCAGCCAACATCCAAATTTATTTCCTTATTTTTATGAGAGTCATTTTTGTGACTGGTTCAAGGAGTTTCTTAAAACGGCAAACAGATCTATTATCAACTGAATCATTTATCATTCTAAGTTCTTGTCTGAAAATAAAAGTGTATTCCTGAACTCTGTGCACTAAAGGGCAAGGAAAGAGAATCAAAAAAAAAAAAAAAAAAAAGAAGAAAGGAAAATTTCATAGGCTCACGGGCATGCAGGTTTAACCACTTCATACTTAAATTGAGAAAGCCAACCCCCATTGCTAGGGAATACCTGCTCTAGAGTTAGGAATGCATAGAAGTTATCAAAATGCAAATATGTAATACATTGAAGACAAGACGTTATCTAACTATTAGAAACTCTAGGCCTTATGTGTGTCAACACAGGAGCACAAGTTCTCCCTGGATGCAGGAGGAAGCAGCCTTGAACACCGGGGGTGGGAATAGAAGCTAATACAACTGCTACAGAAACAGGTACAGAATTTCTCCAAACACTAAAAACAGAAATATCATTCGATCCGGCTTCATCACTTCAGAAGAAATCAGACTCGGTGTACAGCAGGGATACATGCAGACGGATGATTGGCAGTGTGAGACAGTCTCTGGGTTACAGAACCAGGCCAGATGCTATCAACAGCTGGATGGATATGGAAAATGTGATGTACATATACATGAATGGATATGAACTCACAATGGAGTGTGACTCTGCCACAGACCGGAGCAAAGTCATGCCATTAGGAGAAAAGTGGGCAGAAGTAGAGAACCTATGGTAAGGAAAATTAGCCAGAGAACAGACAAGTATGTTTTCTCTCCTCTGTGGAGTCAAAAAGAGGGCATGAGAGTGAAAAGCGACTGTTAGAAGGGGCCTGAAGAGAGCCGTGGCAGGCATATGATCAAAGTCCAGCGTATGTGATGTATGTCACAGTGGAACCCATAATTATGTACAATTACCATACACTCTTAAAAATCCAATTTAAAAACACTTCTTGCATTTAAAGGTCTTGTAATCTGGTATGGAAACATGAGAGCCAGAAAATCTCACAACACTGAATGTTGAGTGCTTCTTTGCCTGGGATTTCTCTTCCTTGCTCTGTTCTCTGTCTGCCTACAAACCAACAGCTTAGGTTTCCCACCTCTGAGGTCATAGGGAAATAATCCAATAACAATTGGGTTTGATGCCCCTGCTCCAGGTACAGCTAGTATGGTTCCATGAAACACCTTGATATAGCTCACATAACCATGCTATTCATAGCCATACTGTGTGTGCAGGAACAGTCATAAAATGCTAGTAAGAGACATTGCCCAATATGAACATCAGACAATGGTCTCTTTGGCCATTGTCTGTCCTTATTCTTGAGAGGATTCACTGCTCTACAATGCTCCCTTTGACCTTGACTGTCATCCACTCTCACCCTTTAAGGGTGCTCCACTCTATTATGTAAGAAACCCTTAGTGTCCACATGACTGTATCTCACAGGAGTTCTTTAAATGGAGATGACAAGGACTGGAAGGCTGAGTGGTGTACAGAACAATGCCCCACTCAGCTGTCGTTAGACAGACTTTCTTGGCCTTTCCATACCATGGAAAGGTATGGACTGCCTTTCCCTGAACCATGAAGTCCATCCCTTTGCTCTTACAGCTTCCTGTGATGTATGAAACATTCCTCCTTAGAGTCCTTATCTGTTCATTAAGAACTTGCCATAAGCCCTTTTAAGGTACTTTTCTATTACCAAGGTTAAATATTGCATATGTGTGTGTCTGTGTATATTTACATATATATTCCCAATAATTCCATTAATGCCTCATCTCCTTTTAAGGATCTAAACACTCAGACCATATCAGATACTTTAGATGAACAGCTTTAGAATTGGATCTTGGAATTCTTGTAGTAAAATGAGCTGTACTTATTATAAACTTAGTAGTGACTCTCTTAGTCCTAGGCTCTGTGTACTTAACTGCTATATTAATTATATCGCCTTCTGTAAACAGCCAACTCACCCTCAGATGGTCCTATAATGGACTGACTACCTGGGGTACTCTTGATTATCCTCTGAGACACAAAAATTGGCAAAAGCAGAGACTCAAACCCTTCTATATCTCTTTCACCCATAAGGAGCCATATCACCTGGACCCCCATCTCCTACATGATCTGGGGACCTCAACTCCTGAATGGGATGTTAGATATTAGCATGCTTGTAGGTCGTCATAATCAGCAGCTTGAAAAGCAAGAACTGAAACCACAAGACTCTGCTTACTGCTCAAAGCACGTTCTGTTGTATCTCTGGCCCTGGTGGAGTATGACAGTCAACTCCGTCCTTAGAGTCGCCAGTTATGCCAATCAACTAACTCACCATCACTATTACAAGCACCCGAGTGTAATATGAGGTTTTTGATCTGATTTGGCTAGAGGTTTAGACTTACAGACTTGTGGGTTTAGAGCATCTAGTTGTTTGTTGTTGTTTAGTATTAAATAATTATATAAAGGCTTATATTAATTTCATGTTGTTTGGCCTATGTTTTAGGTATATTGTTAGTTTTTTATTTAATTTATTTTTATTAATTTGTCTTGTCATGTGGCTTGTGGCTCACTTGCGTTTTTTACATGTTGATTCTTGGGTAGCTGCATCTATCTCCCTCTGACCCCACCCTCCTTCTCCTACGTATGCTTCCATTTCCCCCCCCTCCTCTATGATGCCTGTCATGGGCCAAAACAGTTCCTTTTTTAAAAGAATGATATTCACAGCATACAAAAAGACAAAACCAGAGAAATTGAATTATAAAAAGAGCTATGCCTTAGTGGCGCATGCCTTTAATCCCAGTACTGAGGAGACAGAGGCAGGTGGATTGCCTTGAGTTCAAGGCCAGCCTCATCTACAAAGCAAGTTCTAGGACATCCAAGGCTGTTACACAGAAAAATCTTGTATCATTTAAAAAAAGAAAGAGAGACAGAGAAACAGAAGGAGGGGAAGGAAGGTTGATTTTTGGTTTATAGTTCCTGGCAGCTTCCGGATCTTGGGCCTGAGATCCTATTTCCAATACACAGTGGAAATGTCTGGTAAAGCCAATTGTTCAAGTCATAGCCAGGACACAAGAAAGAGAAAGTCTGGTATCCCACAATCCCCTTTGGCCTCAGTGACAAACAGACTTCCAGTGTGACCCAACCCCTTAAAGGCTCCATTCTCTCCTAAGAGCACCAAGTAGGCCACCCACCCTTTAGCACAGACTTTTGAGGTGGCTCCAAATCCAAAGAATAGGTATAGCCTAGGCAAGTCAATCCTAACGTAATATCTTATTTACAAACACACAATTCAACTAGGAATAATGACGACGATGATGATAATGATGGTGACAATGACAACTTCATCCTTTACTCAGAGAATAAAAAGATAAGAAATGCATCAAAGTTTGCTAGCCATGAGCACTTACTGTGATTTCTAATCTTTTCAGTTCAAAGCCCCAGCTCAGCCCATTTTTGGCTATTTTCTAATGCCAAAAGTTTTTCCCCAAAGACCTAAAAAAGGGTGGCCATGATTGACAGGAGCAGAACTTCTGTGTAAGGCATAGCAGAGAGATAATGGCTATGGTGGTATACTTCAAAACAGCTAGAAGACAGGATTTTCAACATCTCAAAGATAAAGGAATGATGGATGTTTGTGGTAATGGAAATGCTAGCCAGCTTGGCCTGATCACTGAACATGGTAAACATGGTGATACAGTCTATTGAGTCTATTGCCACAAACATGCATAACTCTGTGTGTGTGTGTGTGTGTGTGTGTGTGTGTGTGTGTGTGTGTGGTTTTCCATACATTGGCTTTAGTTCTCCTAATAGGTAGAACTTCCTTAAAATGCAGAACCATCTTGTTCCCTAATCCCTAGCATGTACCATGTGCTGAAGTTGAACAAACATATGGTTTTACTTATTCTGTGTGGGAATATAATGACTGACCTCAGTAATAAGTGACTTGAATTAGTAGTATAGTGTTTAGCTTTACAGTTACTTCCAAATGTTTAATCTCCTAATCCTCATCTATTTGTCAGAAACTCCTAG
>PVIH01022197.1:0-27808 GCA_004025045.1 Sigmodon hispidus | reverse complement strand
CCCTCTGATGCCCCATCCCGCCCTCTGATATTCACCCTTCTTTCTTAATGCCTCAGCCACCATCCAATACCCATCTCTGGTGATATATTCTGACACCAGACTAATTTTATTATATATACAATATGACACCACATAACCCCTTTTGTGTCAAAATAAAAAAGGTTATCACTAACATAATAAAACTGTATACAATAGATACAATAATTATATACAATATATGCAATCAATAGTGAGTAATGTCCAGCCCATTAACAACTGACAAATTCAAAGAAAATATTCCATTATTTATCCTATTTTGGTGAGTTCAAATGATTGTACCTCATTCACTTTCTATCTAACTTGTATTACTAACTGAAACTATCTTTTGATGTCTCTCAAACTTACACAATTTAACTTTTAAGTGAATTTTTTTTCCTAAAACTGTCACTAGAAAACTATAACTATCTAATATTTAACTCCCTCAGGAACCCAAGAAGGAAATAATATTAACTAAGAAAACAGGATGTTCAAGCAACAACTTCCAAAAAAATGTGAAAAATGAAACAGCTGGCTGCCTGGACTATCACCCAGTGTTCCTTTGCAGTGTTGGAGCAGCCATCTTTGGTCTCCAGGCTTAGCATATCGACAGACTTCTCTGTGAAGCTGAATATATATATATATACTATATACATGTACATGTATATATAAAATTTGATATTAAAAAGGGTTTTTCCCATGCCCACCACTGCTCTCCTTCCTCCCAGTCCTCCCTTAGCCTACCCCCACTCCACCCCCCCATTCATTTCTCAGGGAGGGCAAGGACTCCCAAGGTGAGTCAGTTTGTTCTGGTGTATCCAGTTGAGATGGGATCAAGTCCCTCCCCCAAGTATTTCTCTGTAGAGAATGGGCTCTGAGAAACCAGTTCATGTACTAGAAATAGTCTCTGATTCTACTGCAAGAGGCCCCACAAACTAGCCATGCCATTAGACCGTCATCTACATTCTAAGTGTTCAGTTCCTTTCCATGAAGATTTCACAGAAGCATGATATTCTTAAAGACCTTCTTACCTTGTCCAGGCAAGGTTTAGCAGTTCTTTTTTTGTGTGTATGTATCCTGTTTGTCCATTTTGGACATCATACTGTCAGCAGTCAAGGCAAGGGCACTCTCTTGCCCTCCCAGTAACTAATTTATACCACAAAGGAGGAAAACTTCATATGGAATTTCTTCGATGCCCATCATCTTCTCTGAAGTTTATTATATATATATTATATATATATTATATATATATATATTATATATATATATATCTAGTGCTGCCAGGAGCAGAAAGAAATCTTATTGTCAAAAAATTAATAAGAACCTATGTTATTAAAATATCTTAAATATCATATTCTATAGACCTCTGAAGTGTTTGAAGAAGACTCGTCTATCTAATATATATTGCTGTTTGACCTTGAAAACATATCTAATATGATTATAAGTTTGATTGTAATGTCTAGCTACTAACTTGCATTTTTTATATCCTAATTAGTTGATAATAATAACTTTCAAGTACTAGCACTTTGTATTACATTGTTAGATGAACTGTATAAGTACAAAACCTTGAACAAGCATAGAGATACATGAAGAGTAACAAAATTAATCTCAACTGTACATCAATATACATAATTTGTATATGATATACAAAAAAGCCAATCCAATGTAAAGTATTTAAAACCAGTAATTGCTTTTTAAAAGCAGACTTAATAACCTATCCTTTTTTTTAATAGTCTCCCCTTATACCCTATCCCCCATCCCTCTCTTACTGCCCCAGCCGCCATCTGCTGCTTGACCCCCTCTCTGATGCACCAGACTGCCCTCTAATACCCCAGCCCTCCAGCCCTCCAGTGCCTTGTCCCATCCTCTGATGGCAAGAGATGAATAACAGTTATTTTAAGAGACTTGCTTCAGTGTGGACCCCAAGTTGCTGGTTTCTCTCAAGGCCCTCTGACTACACCCGCTTTGCTTCTCTTATGCTGTGCTAAGGGATAGTCCCAGGATTATGTATGAACTAAATGTTTTTCCAATAACATCCCAAGCCCTCTAGGCATATATTATATGAGAAATTTGTATTCCTTTTAAAGATTTGTTTTAAATTATTTATATGCATGTGTATATATGTGTGAGAGAAGCATGGGGGGCGATCCCTGGAGTTAGAGTTAGAGGCACTTGTGAGCCACCCGATGCGGGTGCTGAGAACCTGCTCTTAACCCTTGAACCTGCCTCTCCAGCCCTTTATTAAAGATATCCCCCAGTCTCTCCATTTCATGGGCTGAAGTACCAAATACACATATAAACCAAGTGTTAGGGGACCCTCAGGGACACATGTGACACAGGAACCCAATCTTACATGGCATTACCATTTTCTGAATTGCCCTCCAAAACATAATGGCTTGGGTTGTATGGAGGATTGACTTGGGCATGTGGTACAGGAGAAACTTTCTGTGCTGGGAAATAAGAAATTCTGGGTTTAATTTGAGGAAAGACTTCTGTGCAGGTGTTGGGTAGCAGTTAAGTTCCAAGAGTCAGCAGGTTCAAGGGATGAAGAATGAGACAAGAGAGAAGGGGAGGGGAAGGGGGGAGGGATAAAGAAAGGATGGAGGGAGGGAGGGAAGGGCGTTTATTCCAGTGTGAAATTGACTCTTCTTCCCTTCCTTGATGTTGAAATACTGTGGGGTTTCGGTTTCGCAGACTCCTGATTTGTCTCAGAAGTGGTGTGATTTAAACATGGCAGAGCTGGGGCTGGAGAGATGGTTCAGTGGTTAAGAACTTTCAGTGCCCTTTCAGATGAACCCAGGTTCGATTCCCACCACTCACATGCAGCTCACAATTGTCTGGAACTCTAATTCCAGAGGGATCTGGCACCCTTACACAGACACACATACAAGCAAAACACCAGTGCACATAAAAATAAATAAATCTTTAAAAAATGGCAAGGCAATGGAGAGCTTCAGTGAATCATCCTCAAAGTTTCTGGAAAGGGATGTCATGGAAACACTGTTTCCATTCTCTCTCTCTCTCTCTCTCTCTCTCTCTCTCTCTCTCTCTCTCTCTCTCTCTCTCTCTCTTCATGAGGTCTGTGGACAGGCCCCTCACTGGCTTCCCTTCATTGAAAAGTTTCCGTGTAATTTCAGTTGCTGTCGCCGATGAAGAGCCGTGCTAAGCTAGCCAGGTTCTTTAGTTGACCCCGGCACCCAAGACCTGAAAGGCAACATTCTTGGCTCTGTTCTCCCCCATCACTGTCCACGTGACATGCAAGGTTGCAGGAGGCTGAGGAGGAAAGAGGAGTTTACACACGTCATTTCAGCTAATGCCCACATGAAATCCTCGTAGGGGCAAGTATATCCAGCTGTGTTGGGACAGGAGGTTAGGTTTGGATTCTCAGTTTGGTTCTGATTGAATTGGGCGAGAGGAGATTGGTGCAGGCTTTCCTGGGTCATCTATTTAATGATGAGCCAGCTCGTCCACTCAAGAGAAATAGAAACAGAAGTCCACTCAAAAACGGCACAAATGACCATAACACTATTATCTACAACAGTCAACAGGTGGACATGGCCCAGATGTCCATCAGCTGATCTATTGACAGGCAAATTGTGATATGCTCACATAATGGAATGCTACGTGTCATTGGCCAGACATGAAGTATTGATTCATGTACATGCTGGCCTATATCACACAGAAGAAGCCAGCTCCAAAAGAGTGCATGTTGTATGGACCTGTTGTCGTGAACTATCAGGAACCAGGAAATGGAAAGAGACAAGCACTGTCTAGTGTTTGCCTAACATGGAAGGGCAGGAGAGTGAAGGGCGTAGGGTTATAAAAACATTGTTACAATGGTTGTACATAACCTGGGAAAACACCAAAAAACCACTGAGCTTCTCAGTTGAAATGAGAAGATTAGATGTGGGAATTATATTTTAATAAAGCAAGGTTTCGTGTGTGTGTGTGTGTGTGTGTGTGTGTGTGTGTGTGAGAGAGAGAGAGAGAGAGAGAGAGAGAGAGAGAGAGAGAGAGAGAGAGTGTGTGTGTGTGTGTGTGTGTTAGCGCGCGCTAACCCCAGGACACTTAACTCAACCAAGAAGTGAACTTAACCATGTACCTTACTCTGAGGACACTCCAGCTGCTCTAGAGTGAGTTCATCTATTTGTTTCATGCCGCAGCAAAGAGTTAAGATTAGAGGCCAGGCAGGCCTGGGGAGGCAGCAAAGTCAGGGAAGTCCTTGCTCTCTCTCCCCAGAAAAGGCCAAGAGTGGGAGTATGTCCCTGTAACCCCAGTACTGGGGAGGAAGACTTGACGCGCACTGGCCAGCCAGCCATGCCCATCAGTGGGCTCCCAACCTTTTCTCACAGCAACAGACAGACAGAGAGACAGAGAAATAGAAAGAAAGATAGATGATAGATAAATAGATCATAGATAGATAGATAGGTAGATAGATAGGTGGATGGATAGATAGATAAGGCGAAGTGATTAAGACACCTGGCATCAATCTCTGGCCTGCACATGCATTTGCACACTCACATCAGAAGTGTATTCAGTAGGTTCACACATGAATATCTTGGTTCATACAAGCTATAGTCAGACTAGGATAGTGGGAGAGATTAGCCATGGAGTTACTGATGATGTCCTGATTAGGTGAGATCTGGTGCTGAATGCAGACAGGCTCTAGCTAATCTAAAACAAGTCACAGGAAGAATCAGAGGGAACATTAGAATACACACACACACACACACACACACACACACACACACACACACACACACACACTTGTGGTTCTTAAATTTGGAGGCACAAGAGGAGACTTGGAATATCCCCAGCAAGAGAGGTGAAAGTTGAGACATCTCTTCTAGTTTTTGTATTGCTTCCTGCAAGGTCTCCAGGCTGTAAAAACTGACTCCAGGCCAGGTGTGATGTGCATCACTTTAATCCCAGCACTCAGGAAGCAAAGACAGGCAGAGCTCTGTGAGTTTGAGGCCAACCTGGTCTACATAGCGAGTCCCAGGCCAGCCAAGGCTGCATAGTGAGACCCCCATCTCAACAAAACAAAAATTTACTCCAGGACTGGAGAGATGGCTGAGTGGGCAAAACATTTCTCACATGAGCATGAGGACATAAATTTGGGTATCCAGAACCAATATAAAGCATTTGTCTCCTATGGGGGAGTAATAACTGTGAATAAATGGTGACCTTTCTGTGAAACCAACGATGAACATTCATTAGGCAATCTTTGAGGACAGTGTTCAGTGAGATGGCAAAGACAAGACAAGAGCTTGAAGAAGAGATTCTCTGCTGATATTAGCTACGGATAAAAAATAATGCCATGAAAAACTAAATGTGGACACAGAGAAAGGAAAGCCACTTGTTTATAAGGGTTATGAATGTTGTGTGTATGTCTGTGGGGAGGGGGCGGTTCATGTGGAGGCCATAGAACAGCCATGGCTGTCCTTCATTCCACAATACTTGGTTACCTTGGTTTTGAGGCTCTAACTGGCTCAGACAGACTGGCCAGCAAACCCTATGCATCTACCCAACTCTGCCTTTGCCTCCCCAGCAGAGACATCAAAAACTGCCGCATCCAGGGCGTGTGTGTGTGTGTGTGTGTGTGTCTGTGTGTGTGTGTCTGTGTGTGTGTGTGGTGTTTGAATACAGGTCCTAGGGCCACCCACAGCACTCCAGTCCTCATCTCGGCAGGACGCATACCTTAGACCAGCACCTGTATTAGGGATTAAAAAAAAAGGTTTCTAAATTTATTTTTACATTGGTCATGCATATATAGATAATAGATAATTCACAGATAATTTTAAACCAATAGCTAACATGAAAATGTGGATAATTAGCGGTAGGGGAGCCTGGGAAGGGAAGTAGATGGAGCAGAGTACCTCATGACTACTGCAGAATCAAATGAAATCACCACCCTCTTCAGAGTCCGGACATTGCCATGTGCTGTCCGATCAGTACCATGTACTGCTAGTTAGGGTTTGTTATTTTTGTCTTCATTTTATTCATTTATTAATAGTCAGGGTTTTTTGAAATTTATTTCTTTTTATTTTATGTGTATGAGTGTTTTGTCTGCATGTATGACTATGCTTTATGTGTGCCCAATGCCCAAGGAGACCAGAAGAAAGTATCACAGATGATTTGAACAACCATGTGGGTGCTGGGCATCCTTGTGGAGTCCTCTGGAAGAGCAGTGGGTGCTCTTAACTGCTGAGCCATCTTTTAGCTCCGGTGGGTAGTTTTGAGTTAATGGATCTGTGGCTTCCTCTATGTAGATCTGAGTCCAGTGACAAGTTTGCCCCATGGGAAACTATGCAGCCTGTGATGAAAGTTGGATATTTTACATTTGTCATACATGCACTACAATAAATGTTTTATATTTATTTTGTAAATATTTAAAGCTATCACATTGTCAGTTTGTTTCTAACAAGCGATGAAGGTCTCGTTAGGTCACACAGACAGGCATCAAACTGGACTCCAGTCATCTGCAGTCTCTACCCATCAGAGTTGCTGGGACCACAAATGTCTGCTACAACACCCAGATTTAATTACTTCCTCCATTACTTTTCTCCTATAATTATATACTTTTCCCTTCTCTCCACAGGTGTGGAGGACAAGGATCACATGTGAGAAGAGGTTGCTGCTACAATGAACCTGAGTGATACTGTGGGTTTTGTGACACACACCAAAAGGTACTATATTCATCTCTGTAATGTAAGGTTCTGTGCATAGCTTCCACCTTAAAAAAAAAAAAAAAAAAAAAGAACGAGTTATGCTTTCTATGGTGACATTTTATTATTTTTGTGAGAACATAAAAGAAGGAAACACATAAGTAAGAAAATACTACATTATATGACTATATGATGTAGTGGTTAAAAACATGCACTGCTCTTGCAGAAATTGTGAGTTCTGTTACCAGCACCCACATAGGACTGCTCACAGCCAAAAGTTATTCCAGCTCTAAGTGGTTTGATGCCCTCTTCTGGCCTCCACTGGCACTGCACCCACGTGTACAAACCCACACACAGACACATGCTCATACACAATTCACAAAATGAAATGAATGTCTTTCAAATGTTATATTATAAAAGTGGTATGTTTTAGGGGCGAGGAGATGGCTCAGTCACCACATTACTTGCTGTACAAGCATGAACTTCTCACTTTGATCTCCCTAGAACCTACATAAAAAGCCAGGCATGGTGGGATGGAGCTCCAGTCCCAGTACTGCAGAGACAGACACAAGGCTCTGGGTTCAGTATAAGACCCTGTCTCAAAAGTAAGATGAGAAGTAATTGAGGGACAGACCTTTGCTGGGCTCCTGCTTCTATATGTGCATACATGGCTGAGCACATCCACACCCACGTGAATGCATACACATACACCAAACACACACACATACACACAGTTTCTTTACAGATTCTCCATATTCTCTGTCGGAGATCACCATGAAGAGTCAGTTGGTTACAAGAAATGGCTCACTGATACCCTTTTTCAGGAAACTACACACACACACACACACACACACACATTATATATACAGAGAGACAGCACAATTTTTATTACAGTTTGGTTTTAGATTATGAATTCTGTAACTGATTTCCATGTTAGATTTCTGTCTCTGTAATGAAATATCTAAAATAATAAGCTTACACGGAGAAAAATATCTGTCTGGTCCACAGTTTGGGGGTTCTCAGTCTACCACTAGTTGGTCCTTTTGGTGAGGTTCATTAACAGGAGTGCATGCATGGTGGAGGCAACCTTCTCCCTTCACCCTGAGGAGCAAGAGAGAAAGTGAGAGAGGTGACATTCCACAACACCCTTCAGAACATGAACCCATGACCCAGGCTCTCACGAGGCTCTGCCTCTCCCAGGCACCACCGTGCCCAGCAGCAGCAGACCATGAGTCTTTGCCACAGGAGCTTTGGTGTGTGTTGGGGGAGCAGTGTTCAAGATCCAAACCAAAATGGATTCATATTACTTTCCCAGATGTAATAGGATTTTTAAAACATGTTTTTCTTAATACAAATAAACAAAAGGAAGGACATTAAACATTACCTGAAATCCCAGTACCCACTTCAGATACAACACAGGCTGCCAAGAAACACAAACCCGTCAGTTAAGGAGCCACCATTTCCCATCTCTGCAGTACCTGTATTAAAAATAATCAAAATAACTATTTTTTTTTTTTTTAGTGTAAAGAAAGCGCTTTGGGCTGAGGAGCTGGCACAATGGCTTAGAGCACTGTGTGCTCTCCCAGAGGACCCAGGTTCAATTTCCAGCACCCTCATGGAGGCTCACAGCTGTCTGTAACTCCAGTCCTAGGCTATCCAGCACCCTCTTCTGGTTTCCATGGGCACTAGGCATGCATGTAATTATAACATGTAGATAAAACACCCATACACATAAAATGGTAATAATTTTTAAAATTTCAAAAGAAAGACATAGCCAGGGCTGGAGAGATGGCTCAGCGGTTAGGAGCACTGACTGTTCTTCCAGAGGACCTGAGTTCGATTCCCAGCATCCACATGGCAGCTAACAACTGTCTGTAATTCCAAGATCTGACACCCTTACACAGTTATACATGCAGGCAGAACACCAGTTCACATAAAATAAAAATAAATATTAAAAAAGGGAAAGACATAACCTTGTATGAGCCCTCAGAGGACACTGCCAGGCAAAAGCAGATAAACCTGCAGAACTGTAGCTTCTCAGTTATTTGGCCAGTGTGGTGAACAAAGTCTTGTTGTTGTTTGGGGTTTTGTTTTTTGAGACAGAGTCTCACTGTGTAGTGCTGGCCATCCTGCAGCTCACTCTGTAGACTAAGCCAGCTTGAACTAAAGGACCCAGCTGCCCCTGCCTCCCAAATGCTGGGATTAAAAGCATGTGCCACCACCACCTCGCTAAAAGTAGTTTGTCTTTTTAATTTCTAGTCCTCTGGTTACTTGTGATATCACATACATTTCCTGTCCTTCCTGACCGCTGATGTCTCTTCTGAATTTTCTCTTATGTCCTCTGAGTGTGTAGATGCATGTTCCACCTCTGACACTGAGAATAACTCCAAGTTAATCTAGAAATGCATGTGAAACTATCATCCCAGTAGTAATGAACAGATCCTCTACTGTCCAAAACTCCTTTATGCCCCGTAAATTCCCCTCACCCTGTTGTTAATGGTTTCTGACCCCACATGGGCCAGAAGTTTAGATCTGCCCGTGTGGCTTTAACCCCTCAAAGATGACTCAGACACTTATATTAATTTTATACTGTTTGGCTTATGTCTCAGGCACATTACTAGCTAGCTCTTTCATCTTAATTCAACCAATTTTCATTAATCTATGGCCCGTACCTGCAGTCCTACATGTTTTTGGTGGCTGGATGGAGTCTGCCTGACTCCACCCTCCTTCTACCTGTCTATCCTCTGATTCCTCCACCCACTTCTACGGTGCTCCACACAGGCCAAAACAGCTCCTTTATTTACAGAATGATACAGAGAACAGTCCCACCACACATACACACACACACACACACACACACACACACACCACCCTTGTCACATGCACCCTACCTGACTCAATAAGTATGTGTGTGTGTGCACATGACTGAAGTTCTCACAGAGGCCAGAAGAGGGTGTCAGAGCCCCTGGAACTGGAATTATTGGCAATTAGGAGTCATCTGGTATGGGTTGTGGGATATGAACTCAGATCTTCTGCAAACACAGCAAGTGCTCTGAATCACTGCACCATCTTTCCAGCCCTTGTTAATATTTTCTAGAATATTACATAAATGAAATCATAAAGGATATGCTCCTTTCTGTGTGACTTCTTTCACTCAACCTTCTTATTTTGAGATTAATCTATGTTGTAGCATATGCTCACAGCGTATTCTATTACTGTGTTACATTCCTTTGACTCCACGTACCACAGATTGTTCCTGTATTCATCACTGATAGGCATTTAGATGGCTTCCAGTTTGAGCTATAAAAAGCAAGGATGCTGTGAACACTGGTGTACAGGGCTCTGCACAGATAGATGCTTTCATTTCTCTTGGGTAGTTGTCTAGTGTAGAATGTCTACACCCTTTGGAAGGGTTGTGTTTAAGTTTTCAAGAAACTACCAAAATGTTCTTCTGAAGGCTGTACTATTTTACATATTCACCTCTTTCCCCTATGTAGCACCACCAGGACCCAGTTATTGTGCATCCTCACCATGCCTGGTCTAATGAGGTTTTTCATGTTAGCCATTTCAGTGAGTGTGTGGCAGTATCACTTGGCTTGGGTTTGTGTCTCTGGGGATTTACTGCTAAACATCTCTCCTTGGCCATCTAGAAATATTTCTTGGTAAAAGGCTTACTATATGTAATCTTTTGCCCGTTTTTGAAAAATGGAGTTATAGAAGCTAGAGAGATGCCTTAGCACTTAAGAGCATTAGCTGCTCTTGCAGAGGCCCTAGGTTCAATTCCCAGAGCCTACATGGTGGCTCACAATCACCTGTAACTCCAGTTCCAGGGGATCTGATGCCCTCTTCTGACCTCCATGGGCACCACGCACATATGTGGTACACAGACATACATTATAGGCAGAACACCCACACACATAAAACACAGTAAAAAATTAAAAAAAATGAATTTTTGGTGGGTTTTCAGAGTTTCTTAGCCTTTCTGTTTGCAAGCCCATTGTGAGATACATTTCTGTGCAGGTTATAATGGGGTGTTGTATTGCCCACCCTCTCATGCTGTAGCCCATCATTGGAAAAGCAGATGTGTCTAACTCCGATGAAGTCTGAGTGGATTCTACCTTCTATGGACTGACATGATGGCAGTATAGCCTTTGTTTCTGTTTTTAATGACTGCCCTTAGGCTCTCATCTGAGGCATTTGCGTAGACTGGCTTTACCTGCCTCTCATGAGATAGAATTGCTGGTGAAGGCTGGATGTTTCTTTGTAGGATCTTATATTTCAATGTTTAAATGTTCTTATGCTTATTGATTCTGGATGTGTTTCTGCACCAGCATTCCACAGTGCATGTGTGGAGGTCAGAGGTCAACTTCACAAGGAGGTTCTCTCCTTCCCTCATGTGGGCTTCTAGGAATTGAACTTAGGTTGAAAGGCCCATGGGTAAACATCTTTATATGCTGAGCCATCTCAGCTCACCTTTTAGTAATTTTATTATAATGGTCAGAAAATATTTTTTCCTTGAGCCAGCTATAATGATTTGTCTTCTGAAGTATTTGACTGTAACAAGTCCTTGAATTTCTTTGTACAGCACTGTTTATAAAAGTTCCCAGTTACCCTGGTGCCTGTGAGGCTGTACCGGTGCCCCTCTCTCTGATTAGCCGTTTGTTACATCTGTTGGGTTTTTTATTAACAAATAAATTTGATACAAGGAATATATTTATTTTCCTAAAATAGTCTGTGGTGATATATTGCGCATCTAATAAAGTTTGCCTAAAGATCAGAGGACAGAGCCATCCAGAGTTAGCCATAGAGGTCAGGCAGTGATGTCCCACACCTTTAATCGCAGCACTTGGGATCCCATGCCTCTGCTCCCAGTATTAGCACTAGGAAAGCTGCATCTGGAAGTGATATAGCTGGCAGAGAAAGAAAGCTAAGGCAGGAGGAAGCAGGAGGTCAGCCCTTTGCCTATAACCCCCTTCCCTTTCGGCTGAGGACTTAGAGGCATCAGTCTGGGGAATCGTGGACAGGTTCTTTGGCCTGACAGGTTCGCTAGATGAGAAGTATCTGTGGTTTGTTCCTCTGTCCCCTGATCTTCAGGAAAGCTTTGTTAGACACACAGTATATTACCACAATAGTCAGCCTCGCTTTCACTGTTTTATTTTATTTTTAATCTCAATGATTTCCTCTTTAATCGTCAGTATTTCCTCTGCTCACTTTAGGTTCAGGTGACTTTTTTTTTTTCTAGGTGTTTTGTTTAATACAGAGTACAAGCCGAGGACACTGACTTGAAACTTTACCTGTTTTCTCTGCCTTACATTTCCCTGTAAGGTTAGCAGCATTTTACTGTTTGGATACACTGTACCTGCTTTTGCTTTTCTTCTTGCATTTATTCAATTGTTTTTCTTTTTGAGAAGAGTCTCAGTCTGTAGCACAGGCTGGTGTCAAACTCACAATGATCCTGTTTCAGACTCTGAGGCACTAAGGTTGCAGGCTAACCCACCCTACCCCCAGCTGTGCTTTCAATTTCAATCCAGTCAAAATGGGTTCTTATTTCTCTCTTCATTTGCTCTTTAACCCATGCCTTATTTTTTTCAAGATTTATTTTCATTTTATTTTATGTATAGGAGTTTTTGCCTACATATGTACCTGAGCACTATATGCATGCCTGGTACCCACAGACACTAGGATCCTTTAAAACTGGGGTTATAAATTGATGTGAGCTGTCATGTGGGTGCTAGGAATTGAACCCAGGTCCTCTAGAAGAGCAGCCATTGTTCATAACTGCTATGCCATCTTTCCAGACCCTCAATTGTCTTTTAATAGAATATTTTTTTATTTAATAGAATATCTTTCACAATTTCATACATGCAAACCCATGCACCTGATATGGAATGTCTTTCTGTATACTGTGAATATGCTTTATTACCATTGGTTAACAAAGAAGCTGTTTTGGCCTATGGCGAGGCAGCTTAGAGGCAGGCAGGAAATCCAAGCAGATAAAAAGGAGAAGGGAGGAGTCTGAGACACAATCCAGCTGCCCCAGAAGCAAGATGTAAAAGTACCAGTAACCCACAAGTCACATGGCAGTACAATAGATGAATAAAGATGGGTTAAGTTGTAGGAGCTGATTGGTAATGAGCCTGATCTATAGGCCAAACAGTTTGTGATTAATATAAGCCTCTGAATAATTATTTTGTAAGTGACTGCAAGACTATGGGTGAGAGAGATTTGTTAGGACCATGAGCCCTGACAGGTCAGAAAACTTCTGGCTACATGTACCCCATCAAGTTAGTTTTTAACCACATATTTTAAGGTTCTGTTCTGAGGAACATACACACTTGGGATCATTATATTCTCTAATGGATCCTTTGGCATTGTCAGCATCATCAGTGTCCTTCATCATCAGTAGCAACCTGCTTTGAAATCTACTCGTGGGAAGAGCAAACTTGGCCCTCTTTATAGCAGGCTTGTGTCCCCTGACTTTCAGATTATTTGTGTCTTACTATCTGAAGCGCATACGTATGTGCATATGTACTTATATATGATCTATGTATACCTATGGTCTGTGCCAAAATGGGTGCTACTGACATACTCTTTCAGCCCAATGTAGTATTTTTATAACAGCAAACTCCAGTTTCTCTCCCTCCCCAGGCTTTGAGCTGTCATAGTCTTTACGCTCCACGCCTCTCATTGCATTGTGTTTTGTCTCCCGACTATGCTTAAAAAAAGATTGTCTGTGTTTTAAATAAATTTACATAATGAAAAACTTCACACATCTCACCTCACCAAGTAGTTCCCTGGTTTGTTTCCTTCCTCCCCTTGAGCAGGCCTGTCTGCGTTTTTGTCTAGTGTGGCTTCCCTTGGTCTGAAAGACACCCATCAGCATTTCCTACAGTGTGAGAAGCTACACCAGGCATTCCCTAGCTTCTGTGTGTCCTAAAGCCTCCTTTCTGCCTTCACTTTCCAGTGATATTTTCACTGGGTATAGAATTTTGAGTCTGTCGGGTTTGTTCTTCCTTTTGGCACTTTAAGAATGGCGTGCTGTTGTCTTCTCAGTTGTGTTTATGGGAGGAATCTACTGTTATCCTTCTGCTTCCTTGATGCACAGTGTCTCCGCTTACCCAGACTCTCTGCCTTGGTTACTGCTCTTGCTGCTGTGATAAAAATATCCTGACAAGCAACTTAAGGGAGGGATAGTGTATTTTGGAATACAGTTCAGGGTTACAGTCTGTAGGTGGCAGGCATATCATAGGAATGTGTGGTCACAGTCTCCACAGTCAAGACCAGAGAGGGGTGAATGCTTGTGCTTAGATCACGTCCACCTTTTTTATCCAGCCTAGCATCCCAGCCCAGGGAATGGGGTTGCCCACAGTGGGTGGGTCTTTCTTCCCACCTCAATTAATAATCCAGATAGTCCCTCTAAGCGCACCTTAGGCTCTGTCTCCCAGGCGACTCTGAAGCACATCAAGTTAACAATTGAGATGAGCCATCAAAATATTTTTATAACTTTATCGCAATTCATTTTTAATTTTTATTTCTATAATGTAGGTGTTTGACCTGTGTCTATGTCTGTATGCTGTGTGAGTTCCCACTGTTCAGGGTGGAGGCCAAAAGAGACCGTTAGGTCCACTAGAACTGGAGTTAGAGGTAGTTGTGAGCGACCTTGTCAGTGCTAGAAATTGAACCCTGATCCCCTAGTAGTACAACTTAGGATCTTAACCCCAGTCATTCCTCCAGCCCCTTACCATAAGTTTGAACAGGTTTTTGTAATATACCTTGGTATAATTTCCTTCATAGACATCTTCAGATTCCAGTGTTTCTGAGTCTCACCAGATTTGTAAATAGTCCCAACATTAGTTCTCCAAAGAAATTTTTTTTATTTTGTTTTTTATCTTACTTGTTCATTTTATGTGTATGAGTGTTTTGCATGCATGATTGTGTATGTACCACATGCCTGGTACCTACAGAGTCCAGAAGAGGGCTTTGGGTCTCCTGAAACTGGAGTTACAGACAGTTGTTAGTGGCCGTGTAGGTGCTGGGGATCGAACTCAGGTCCTCTGAAAGAGCAGCCAGGGCCTTTAACCACTGAGCTGTCTCACCAGCCCCATTTATTTTACCGTCTTAACACATCTTCCTCTTCTTTAGGAGTGCTAGCTAGACATATACAAAGCTGCACTGAAGGGCCCCCAGCTCAGATATACTAGGCTGATCGCCTTCTTCCTTCTGTCTTCCTTCCTTTTTTTATTCATCTTCTATTTCTTATTTGAATTTCATATATCCATTTAAAAACATTCACTAATACTTTTCTTTTCCACTTTGCATTTTCCGCAACATATTTCTATCCCAGACATTGTGTGGTACTTTCCCTGATGCGGGTTGTTTGAGTCTCTTCCATCCTGTCCATCTCTGCTCTAGTGTTCTTTATTCTGACTTTAAACACTTGGGGTCCAGTTCTGTTCACTGTCCTTGTGCTGCCTCAAGTTCAAGGCCAGCTTGGGCTACAGAGCGAGTTCCAGATAGCATGTTCTCTAGCTTCAGGTGGCCTTGTCCTGGCTGGCACAGCTTCCCAGCTGCCAGTACACACTGAAGACTTGAGGAGCACTTGCTGGAAATACCCTCACCCTCTCTTGGGCTGCTTCCTTCTACTGGAGCTGTGCCCTGTGAACATTAACCACCAGGGTCACCTCAGATTCTCACAGTTCTCTTTTCCCACCGTGGGGTCTCCCACCCTGTACTGCCGGGAAACCGTCCCCAGGCTCACACTGGAACTCCTGTGGTTTGTATCTACTTCTCATACGGCAGGGATCTTTGTCCGAGGCCTGGCAGCCACTGTCTTCAAATACCATCCTATGTGTGTGTCATGTAATGCTTTGATTGTTTCAGGTGACAAGCAATAAACAAATCAACTGCCTTCTCCTCCATCTTGGCTAGAACCAGAAATTTTGTCATTCTCTTTTTGAACTTATCAATTATGGGTAGTCAAGCTTATTGATTTAGTAGATGGCTTCTGCCTCTGATGCGGTGCTTAGTAATTAAATGTGCATTTGTCATTTATTCTGAGAGTTTTCTTTTTTAAGGTCTCATTTTTTAATGGTTAAATATATATTTCTTTTTTAAAAAATTCTTTTAGTCTGTAGTAGAATAGCGTAATCTTTGTTTTCTCAAAAATTATCGCTTATCACTTAGTTTAATCCTAACTGAAGCCAAAGTATTTAGAAATTCAAAAACAAACTGTAGCAACTGAATTTCAGCAGGTAGAGCTCTCCAGTTTTCTTAAAGGGATCCTGTCCACTTTCTGTTGGGCATGGTCTCCAGAAAGGCCCTCTGCTTTAACTCAATCTCCTTCCTGCCAGGAACAAGGAAGGCAAAACCCCTTAGCTCTGCTAAGAAGTGTGGCTTCTGTTATCTGACTGACAGGTGGCCCTGGTTCAGTTCCTTCCTCAACAGTGTTGACACACTGGCCCTACACTTGACTGTCGGTGTCTGAAGATGACCAGGACAGTTGCCCGAGAGGACAGGGGCAGTGCTGACAAGCCAGACCCTTCCTAATCAAAGCCTTTGGTGGACTCGCACAGCATAAAGTCCAGATTTCTCAGTGTGGCTTAAAGGCCTTTGGGGTTGTTTTTTTCTCGGCTTAAAACCAGCTTCATATTTTGTGCTCCCAACTGTCTCACCCACCCATATAAAATGAACTACATTTCTTTTCCCTGAGAAAGCTTGCCTTTTTTGATTTGTAAGTAAGAAACTAGCCTTCTAAACCTTTATATTGAGAAACACTCCCTTTGACTATACCAATCAGCCACTCTGCCTTTGGACTGTCTGTCCTTTCACTTGACCCCCAAGTCCTTTGTAAAATGCAGAATGATGTGAATTCTGACCCTAACGCTCAGTTCAGTACAATGTTGTGAAAACATCAAGCATGCAGTATTTGTTAAATGAAAGAAAGGGTCCAGCTGATGGATAAATGGACGATTATGTTGTTCACTGACATATACTATGATTCAAGTAGACTGAGGGCATGAAGTCATTTGCATTGTCACCCTTGCTGTCACATCTGAGGAAGACATGTATCTGCCACCATATCTGTCACCCTTCTCTCTTTAACAAGTGACCCTTTAAAATACAAGAATATCATATTTTGAAGGAAAACACATTTATTGGCTAATAACTAAATGTGTGGCCTGGTTAACCAGGAGTCAAAGAAGAAACAGTCTCTACTTTAATTACTTCAAACAGAAATAGCAGTTATTTGTGTGTAGGAGAGGTCATTTAAGAATAAAACAACAGAAAAAGTGACATCCCAATATTTTTCAAGGAAAAGAATAGAAGAAACACAGGATGAGCTACTCATTGGTATCTCAACACACAGACAAGTCAGACAGTTCATGAGAGCTTCCAGTTGTTGAGAGGCCTCTCGGAGTGGGTCTGTCCACTCTGATTTCCAGATTTCCGGTTTGTCAAGTCACCAGAGTGCTTCAGTGCAAGAAGACATCACATCACATGTCAGTCCAGAGCCTGGACCTTCCTGTCCCATCCAGAACTGGATCCAGCTGGCTCTGCCTATCATCCCCCAGTCAACTTTTGACATTTTCAGCATCCCTATGGACCATCTGCCCCTTGATCACACCTCCTGAGCAGCCAGTGGTCTCTATGTATATTTACCTATTCTGGGAATCTTACATAAATGATATCATACATATGTAGTCTGTTTGGCTGGCTTTGTTCACTTAACATAGTGCTTATAGCATCCATTCATGTTGGAGCATAGAACACTATTTTAGTCCCTTTTTTTTCTTTTTGAGGCAGAGTTTCATGAAGGTCACACTGCTGTTATACTCACTATATAAACCAAGGATGACTGGCCACACAGTTCACCTGCTTTTCTTCCCTAGTGCTGAGATTATGCCTGACCCTTTATTTCCCTTTATGGCTAACTATTATATTCCATTGTGTTAGTTCCTATATTTTATTTATTCACCAGTTACTGGGCATTGGTTTATTTCTACTTGTTAGTAATTAGGAATAACACCATTCTGAAACTTGTCCAAGATTTTTGTATGGATATATTTTTCTTTCTCTTGGGTATGTATCTAACAGTGCTATTTAAAAAAAAAAACAAAAAAACAAAAAACAAAAAACCAGGGGCTGGAGAGATGGCTCAGTGGTTAAGAGCAACATCTGCTCTTCCAGAGGACCTGGGTTCGGTTCCCAGCACCCACATGGCAGCTAACAACTGTCTGTAGTTACAGTTCCAGGCAAACACCAAGGCAAATAAATAAATAAAGTTTTTAAAATAAAATAAAATAAAAACAACTTATTTGTGGTTGTATGTATGCATTTGTGCATGCTTGAAAAATCCAGATGAAAGTAAGATCCCCTGGAGCTGGAATTACAAGTGGTTGTGAGCCCCTGCCATGGCTGGGAATGGAGCTCAGGTCCTCTGCAAGAGCAACATGTGCTCTTAACCTCCCAGCCGTTTCTCTAGTTCCATGGAGTGGAATTCCTGAATCAGATGCTAACTTTGGGTACTAGGTTTGGTTGGTTGGTTATTTGCTTATTTGGCTGGCTGGCTGGTTGATTTTATTTTATGATCACTTGTTCCTAAGATGTCTGTGCCATTCCACATTCCTGTCCCTGCCTTCCCCAGTTCCCCAGTACTTCTCTGTTTTATAGCTATATTAGTGAACACAAAATGGTTTGGCTCTGTGTTTTATTTTTGTTTCTGATGATGACATTAAGTTTTGTAACCTATTCTGTGACTTTTTTTTTTTTAAGAAAAGTCTATTAAAGTCCTGTGCCAATGTTTAAGTTTGGGTTTCTTGGGTTTTTTTACTGTTGAGTTGTAAGATAAAGATACTTTTGAATTTATTACATATTATTCTACCTGTTTGGAGTGGGTGGATTCATACACGCCACAGTGTACATGTGAAGGTCAGGAGACTTGCAGAAGTCAGTTCTCTGCTTCTTTCTGTCTGTGGGTCTAGAACTCAGGTCCTCAGCCTGGGAAGAAAGCACCATCTGCTGAGCCATCTGGTTGGCCAGAATAAGTACTTTTTAAATGTTTATTTGTGTTTGTATTACCATCAAAACAGTGTTTTAGAAAGGACTGAATGGCAAATCTGATTTTTCTACAGAGACTGAAGGTTTATACAAACAAAACCGGTAGTCAATGAGACAAACAAAAGGACTGGGCCACCGAAAAGCAGCGTGCTTGCCCCACTGGCCACCATGCGCAAAGGAGTATTGAAGGACCCAGAGATTGCTGATCTCTTCTACAAAGATGACCCTGAAGAGCTTTTTATCGATTTGCATGAAATTGGACATGGGAGCTTCGGAGCAGTGTACTTTGTAAGTAATTGGTGGATGGGCAGAGCAGACTCAGAAAGTCCTGCTGTCTGCTGTGGCTCACACTTGTCTTCCACATAGAGATGTGTGGTCACTGCTGAAAGCAGTTCCAAATCACTGGGCTCTATCCCAGCAGTGGTAAGGCAATGTGATAAGCTTGAAAGTCAAGCCCCGTGTGTTTCCTAGAGATGGCACACTCTTTCAGCCTCTGCTCTCCATCTCTTCACCCCTAAGTCCAAACCCTGCATCGCACCTGTTAGGCGGGCAAGTTTCAGCTTAAATGTTACTTCCTCAAGACAGATTTTACTACCCAATCCTCTACCTCTTTACAACCTGTGTTTATGTTTAGATACATGCTAGTAATTTATGTCCCTTACCCTAAATAATAGCACCAGGAAAACAGGGTTTTGTTCATCTCATGCATTACTGTGTTTCTAGGAGCTAATATAATGTCTGCCAATGGTAGGAGTTAAATAAATGTAGGAGAATGGATGGATGGATAGGTGAATGGATGGAGTAGATGGGGGGATGGATGAATGGGTGGGTGAGTGAATGGGTAGGTATGTGGATGAATGGGTGGGTGCATAGATAAATGCATGGGTGAGTGGGTGAGTGAGTGGATGGATAGACAGATATTTAGAGAGGTATATAAAGACATTTATTGACAATCACAGAAAGTCACTGTTTTCTGATAAATGGTGCAAGGCTAACACTAATCCCAAATTCTCCAGAATGTAATTTTTGATGAGAAAGTAAGAAAGGACTGCGATATAAGTGCGGCCCATTCACCTGGAGCTGGTCATGTGGCACACAGTTTCTCTACCTGAAACGGTGGGAATCTGCTTCATAGGTAACACGTGTCTCTTGAAGAGCGTTAGCCTAGTGAAACAGCTTAGAAGTAGAGAGACTCGTTACCTGCCCATTCTCCAAACCTGTTTCTATCACTCTTCGCACGTGGCCCTCAGCCTGGACTGTCCGGGCTCAGCTCTTCTTCAGCTGTCCCTCCCAGTGACATCTCCAGTCTGCAATTGTCCCCTTGCTGCCAGCTTCACCAGGGGTCTCCGGGGAACCCCCCTGCAGCCCCTGGCATCGGTGCTGCCATCATTGCCCCTCCTTCATCCCCATCCCACACTCATCTCAGTAGCATATCAGTGGCTCGGTTTCCTGCGGCTGAAAGGAGGATCACTTTCTATTTAATGGTCCCATGTTTAGTCTTAAATTTTTACTATAGCATTAAATACCCAAGAGAAGTCCTGTTTTCTTTTTCACAAAGATGCTTTTTCCAAAGTCTTTTTAAAATCTTTATTTATTTATCCTTTTTTTTTTTTTTAATGTATGAGTGCTCTGTCTGTATGTATGCCCACACACCAGAAGAGGGCATCAGATCTCATTGTAGACCGTTGTGAACCACTATGTGGTTGCTGGGAATTGAACTCAGAACCTCTGGAAGAGCAACCAGCTCTTAACTGCTGGGCCATGTCTCCAACCTCTTTAAAGTATTTTTAATTTTAAATATATCATACATAAAGAAGTATGCACACATACATTGGCCTGAGTGTAACTCAGAGGTAGAGCACTTGTCTAGCATATACAAGGCTCAAATCTCAATCCCAATAGAAAAACAAGCAAGTACCTCCTCCTGAGAATATACATTTTAAACAATAATTAAAAGGCAATCTCTTGGGACATTACCAGAACAAGAAGAATACTGCCATATCCCAGAAGCCACTCATGTGCCCTTTCTACCGCAAGCACCTACTCCCTGTTCCTCTGAGGCATGCCCACTGTCTGTATTTCCTGGTGAACATGCTCTTGCTTTTCTTTTTATGTAGCTGTTACTTTGATACCCTGAAGCAAGGTAACATTGTTTTTCCTAGTTTTTAAGTTCTTTAAAATGAAAACATTTGGGGCAGGTGAGAGATGGCTCAGTTGTTAGAGCTAGGACTTCTCTTGTAGAGGAGCCACGTTCAGTTGGTTCCTAGGACTGGTCAGGTGACTCACCACCACTATAACGCCAGACTCCAGGTATCCCAAGCCCTCTCTGGTTTCCACAGAAACCTGCATACACATGATGCACATAAACTCAAGCAGGCACACACATGCACATACACATAGAAATAAATAAATAAATCTACTAAAATAGAAATAAAATAATTGGATGCCTTCACTCTTTTCCTTTCTTCTTCCCTTTCCTTCCTTTCTTCCTTCTTTGTCTATGTTTAGTTTGATAATTTTCTCGGGACTGGAGGGATGGTTGAGAGCACTTGCTGCTCTTGCAGAGGATCTGAGTTCAGATCCCAGAACCCATCCAGTGGCTCACAACTGTCTGTAACCCAAGTTTCAAGGGATCCACCACCTTCTTCTAACCCCTAGACACTGCATCTGTGTTTACAAAACCACACCCATACAAGCATAGACACTTAATTTAAATAAAAGTAAGATTTTAGAAATAAAAATAAGTAAATAAACATATTTTTATAAACTAGCAGAAATCTGGAGGATGAAAACAATAATGATAAGCAGACAATAAGTTCTCAGAAAGCATGTCTCTAATCTATGATCTTGTGTAGTGCTCCCAAGGTTGTTGACTCTATTGGGACTATGAAGCATGAATCTATAGTCCCAGGATAATTGTAATTACACAGAGTACAGTACAGGCATTGTAAAGGAGAGGTCATGTAGTCTCTTATTCTGCTGTAAAATCTTTTTCTCATTTATTTTATTTTTATCTTGTTTTTACAAGACAGTGTTTCTCTGTCTCAGCTCTGGCTGTCCTGAAACTCAGCTTATAGACCAGGCTGGCCCCAACTCACAGAGATCCATCTGCCTCTGCCTCCTGAGTGCTGGGATTAAAGCCCACCAATGGCCGACTCCCAGAACAAGATTTTGTGAAATATACATATATATATATATATATTCTAAATCAATAATTATCTTATCTATGCCTTTCTGAAGGCCTTTGGAATTGGAAACAGTTAACTGGTAGATGCCTTTTATAATAGATCCTGTCACCTCTGTGAGCGTATAAATTTTTTTCATGTGCATTCATTTCTCTGCACTTTAACATCAGTAATCTGGGGTTAAGGAGCTATTATATCTTGACTGCCTACTGAATAGCACAGTAATAAACGTGTGTGTGTGTGTGTGTGTGTGTGTGTGTGTGTGTGTGTGTGTGTGTGTGTGCATTTTTCTGTGAGTTGCCCGGTTCTTTTCTTAAAAATTTTTTAAGGTTTATTTATTTATTTATGTATATAGTATACAGAAGAGGGTACCAGATGTTATCACAGATTGTTGTGAGCCACCATGTGGTTGCTGGGAATTGAACTCAGGTGCTCCGGAAGAACAGTCAGTGCTCTTAATCTCTGAGCCATCTCTCCAGCCCCTTTAAAGATTTTTTATTTTTAATTTTGTATATGAGTACTCACCTGCATGTATGTTATGTGTGTGTATAATACTCACAGAGGCCAGAAGAGGGTGCCAGATCCTCTGAAATTAGAGTTACAGATACTTTGAACCTCCATGTGGATGCCGGGAATGGACCCCAGGTCTCTATCAGAGCAGCCAGACCTCTTAGCTGCTGAGCCCTCTCTCCAGCCTGATTATCTGGTTATTTCATTTCATGGTTGATCATGTTTCTCCGTTGTTGGGTATCAAAGAAGGTGAATCCTAACTTTTGTAAATTTGCTTTTCTTTATTTGACCATGTATTTTCCTGAAGTCATTTTATAACTCTCACATGTTATACACATGTATTACAGCAAGAAATTCAAGAAGCCATTTCCATGAAGTCAGGGTGACAGGGTGTGACAATCCATCAGTGGGCGTGTCTTTAAGAATGATGAGAGGGATCGTTTGGAGCCTCTAGTGTGGTGCTTAAGTTAATGTGGATGGACATCATAGCTCCTTATTTTTCCTCCTCTCTCTTGTCACAGGCAACAAATGCTCACACCAACGAGGTGGTCGCAGTTAAGAAAATGTCCTACAGTGGGAAGCAGACCCATGAGGTAAGACAGCCCCACACTTAAACAGCCCAAAAAACTGCTGGTCACATTTTGGCTCCTGTGGGGTCTCTAGCAAACCTTCTGATGTTGTATCTGAACAACAACTTTCCAGCATAGAACGTGGATATGTGAAGTGGTTTGGATTTTGATATAGTTGATGAGAGATTTGGACCTTGTGATATATATTAAAACTATAGCACAGTGTAACTGGCTGATTCACTTATTAGACATTTACCTTCTGTCCATCTAACACAGAAGAAGAAATATAAAAATGTATTTATATATGTATGTACACACTTGACAAATACTGTTTCAATTTGATAATTAAAACCGTTATTCCGATTTCCATAGAAATGGCAAGATATTCTTAAGGAAGTGAAATTTTTACAACAGTTGAAGCATCCAAACACCATCGAATACAAAGGTTGTTACTTAAAAGAGCATACTGCTTGGGTAAGTCAGACAGTCTCTATTCTTTCTTTTTTTTTATTAAGTTTTTTAATTACTTATTTGAACTGTAAAATTATGAGTCCTGTTTCTGTCCCATTTGACTTTCATGACTGATGGTTTATCTTGTCAGTGCCTACCAGTCTGTCATATGGTGTGTATTCCATAAGACTGAAATGCGAGGCTAGCAAACATTGTTCTGAAAACATTTAGCAAAGAAATGGGGTAAAGTTAATGTCATCTCATAAAACCAAAAGGTAAATCCTTTTAGTCTCCTAGAATTTTTAAAGATTTTTGTCACATTTATGTTGTGTATGCATGTGTGCCATGTCCACACATGGACGTTGAGGACTTGTGGAGCCTGTTTCTTCCTCCCACAAAAGCTGTTCCAAGGATTGGATCAAGTCATCAACGGCAAGGGCCATTATGCCCTGAGCCATCTAGCTGGCCTTCATCTCAGGATTTTTTTTTTAAGATTTATTTTTATTTTGTATGTATGAATGTTTTGCCTGTGTATATGTGAGTGCACCACATGTGTGCAGTGTCCACAGAGGTCAGAAGGGGACTTCAGATACGCTGGAATTGTTGCTATAGATGGTTATGAGCCACCATGTGGGTGTTGGGAATTGAACCTGGGTCCTCTGCAAGAGCAGCCGGTGCTCTTAACCACTGAGCCATCTCTGTAGCCCTCATTCTAGAATTTTTATCTTTACCACTTCCACCCTCCTCCCCATTCCATTTGACCAAAACTCAGGCGCTTTATTAGACACTGACACTGTACAAGTTTTACAAAATGATACCACCACTGTGCCACTGCAGTGGAGTGCCCTTTTCTTCCACGAGGCTTGTTTTTGCTTCTTTTTTTATTGTTTTATGTGATGGTCACTGTTTGAGGCTCACATGTCACGCACTATTTAGAATGTGAAGGTGTTAAAAATCACAGTTAATCACATTGGGTATTTTAGCTCAAAGTCCAGTTTACCAGTTTATGATGGGCCGCTTGTGATGAGCCAAAGTCTTTCTCGATTCTCTTGCTTCCAAGAAATGGACATTCTGTTCCCAAACATTGTATGCGGGCACTTCTGCTCAAGGACTTCATTTGACATGTGCACACACATTTCTGTGTGTGTGCATGTGTGCACATACATTTTTCTCTCGGTGTGTGTGTACTTATATGCATTTCTCTATGTGAGCATGTGAATGCCACAAGTTAAAAGTCACATGTCTTCCTCAGTCACTCACCATCTGATTTATTGAGGAAGTGTCTCTCACTGAACCTGGAATTTGCCCATTTGATTGGGACTGGCTAGCTAAGGAACCTTGCCTCCACAGCACTGAGATTATAGGCGCACACCCCTGTACCCCACTTCCTCATGCTTGCACAGTGAGCTTTGCTCTCTCTGGACCATGTCTCCAGCCCCTAAACAGTCCTCAGCAGTCTAGAACCTCTGCCTGAAGAGATGTCAATCAAAGGAGCATCTTATCTGGAAATCAGTTGCTCTGGGCAAAAGCTCAGCTGCCTTGGAGGAGTCTGGAGAGATTTCCCTCAGGAAGGATAAATTCTACACATTCCAGGTAACCAGAAGTCTCGGCAAAGCCTCAGGAGTGCTTCCTCCAGGACTGTTCACTCTTCAATTACATAGAGTGCTAACCAGCTCGGTTACCTGGTTTCCATCGACAACTAGTTTGACTACTATTTAAAGACATGTACCACCACACCCAGCTGGTAGAGCTGAAGTAAAGCCCTTGCAGGTGTCTGCTGCAGGGGGATTGCCAGCATCACTACTCTTGTGATACTCTTAGTCCGTTGTTGACTAAGGATTATTTAGATACTGTGGCACTGTAACCATGGTTTTGTTGGGTGGGTGGGTGGTGTGTACACAGTAGACACTGCTGATTCTCATGCAGAGCAGGAAAGAAAGATGTACAACTTAAAGCTTGTGAGCTGTTTTTTCTGGAATCTTTCATTTACTGTATTTGGACCACACTTGACCAATCACAGCTTGTGATCACTGTGCTATGTGGCTAAGCCACACTGTATCACAGATATGGGGGGTCTCTGTGCTATTTGGCAAAGCCACACTGTATCACAGATGGGGGGGTCTCATGCTGTGCAGCTGCTCTGTGATGCTCTGTTATTTCTGGGAGTAAAATTCATTTTCTTTGTTTCTTTGCTTTGCTTTTTCCTTTGTGATGGTGCTGGTAACTGAACCCAGGTTCTTGGATGTGCCGCGTCAGCACTCTGCCCTTAAGATATAATTAGACATGCAGGGCAAGCGCTCTGCCATTGAGCTATATCCCCTGTCCTTAGTTGGATTCCTGAGATATCTCCAACTTATACTGGGCTTATAGGGCAAAAAAAAAAAACCAACAACAAAAGACAAAACAAAAACTGTAATCATATCTCACATTTTCAGTTTAAGGAAGTTTAATGTGGATATTTAGTTGTTTATCTAAAAAAACTAGAAAACCAAGTGATACAATTTAGTAAGTTCCATCCAAGTTAACTTCAAAAGAAGCAGGTTACATATAAAACTAACATTCATGAAAACATTTACTTCTATAGGATCTTTCATGTCTCAATAAGAAATAAAATATAGTTGTTAAATTTTTAAAGTCTACTGTTTTACATGTGGCACATCCTACATGCATGTTGAACATGTGGAGTCAGAGGACCTACCTGCAGAAGTTAGTTCTTTGCTTCCGCCCTGTGGTTCCCAGAGTCAAACTTAGGGTTCTTGATTTGGCAATAGGCTCCTTCACCCACTGAGCCGTCTTGCCAACCACAAAATAAAATACACATGAATGTATATCTCTGCTGTTGTTTTTCTGTTCTTCATTTGGATTTTCAGTTTGGGACCGTTTTTTTGTTATTTGTTTTCTGTGACACAGACTGGCTTGTGACAGCCCTCCTGCCTCAGCTTCCTGTGTGCAGAATTATAGGCATGACCTATCACATTCCCCATGACTTTGTCTTCCTGTGCCAAGAAGAATATTATTTATTATAAGTATCTCGACCTGTAAAAGTCTAGATTATTTTAGTACTATGAGGTATATAGTATATTAATGCTTTATATTAATGTTTGTAATGAAAGGAAAACCTCTGGTGACACTAGTTATGTCTGTGTGGTCATAGAAATTGTTCTTTATGTTCCCTTTTAGAATAACAAAATAATAGCTGACAAGAGTATGTGCTCATGTGTGTGGCAAAGAATTCATGGCTTTGGCCTTAGTCGAAGTTAGTAGTCTGGGACACAGGTTCCCAGGTAGCAGAAGAGGAAGTGACTCCTCATTTTTGCTTTGAGAAAGCCTCTAAGACCACCTACCTGAGAATATTCAGTAACATTGATCAACTAAACATTCACTCTGTGTGTGTGTGTGTGCGCGCGCGCGCGCGCGCGCACGCGCACGCGCACGCGCGTGTGCACACGTGGAATCTGGAGGACACCCACAGATGGCATTCCTCGGGTGCTCACCACTTTATTTTTTGAGACAGGGTCTCTCTGTATCCTAGACCTCTTCTGGTAATCTAGGTTGGCTGGATTACAAATGAGAATTGCTATGCCTATATATTTTCATGTGGGTTCTGGGGTTAAATATTAAATAACTTTTTAAGGTACAAATTAAAATCTCCGAATGGCTCAGATTCAAAGTAATGGCACTGGACTGATTTGGGGTAATAATAGCACATGACAGACCATATCTTCAGACCGAGACCTACAAAGACATGTTCATTGTTTCAAGTTTTAAACAGTGTGGACAAGGAGGCCTGCTGACTGGGATCTTTCTGTTTACTTTTGGTGCTGAGAAATATACCCCAACACAGATTTTTCTGGTTTGTGTATTTCTTGAGACTTTCTAAGTAACAAATTTTATCTTATAATAAATAATAAGCAATAATATCTAGTCACTCAAAACCTACTATGAACCAAGACAGTGGGAAGAAGGAATTAGGTCAGAATTGGCAATCTCAGCTTAACCAACTCCACTGACTATTTCTGTATCCACCTTCATATGGTCTGAGGCCAAGAGAAGGTGACTCTGTATCCACCTTCATATGGTCTGAGGCCAAGAGAAGGTGACTCTGTATCCACCTTCATATGATCTGAGGCCAAGAGAAGGTGACTCTGTATCCACCTTCATATGGTCTGAGGCCAAGAGAAGGTGACTCTGTATCCACCTTCATATGGTCTGAGGCCAAGGGACGGTGACTCTGTATCCACCTTCATATGATCTGAGGCCAAGAGAAGGTGACTCTGTATCCACCTTCATATGGTCTGAGGCCAAGAGAAGGTGACTCTGTATCCACCTTCATATGGTCTGAGGCCAAGGGACG